>JAQZBX010044558.1:0-21326 GCA_029593785.1 Cabassous unicinctus
TTTTATCAACAACATTGGATGGTAAAAGGTGATAGAAAAAATCTTCAATAATCTGAGGCAAAATAATTTTAACCTAAAATCATATGCCCTGCCAGCCAGTATTCAAATGGGAGGACAAAATAAACATTGAACATGATGGGATTCAGAACACTTATCATCCTTAGCTCCTTTCTGAATGAAGTACTTGAGAACATAGTTTAGCAAAATGATAAATATTATGCTATGCAATTTTTTTTTAATTAATAAAAATCTCAAACTAAAACCCAGATAATTTCCATATGGTAGGAGATGGAGGGAAGAGAGAACTAAAAACTTTCTAAGCCTTTTTTCTTTTGAGGGAGGAAGAATATAGATATATTTAACTCTAAACATTGATAGCATATGTTTAAATAAGTTTGCTAAAATTTTAATGGCAACTATAGAAGAATAGAAATACTATATATAATTTACAAAACATGAATAGAAATCAAACAAATCAAAATAATATGAATAGGGGAGTGTGGGGATAAAAGGAGACTTTAATGTTTTACCCCTTATAATTCTGACCTGATAGATTTCATAAATAATTGTGTATTAATGTATTATTTATACAGTTTTTTATGTACTATAAGAATTTTTAACCAAATGAAAATCCTAATGAGAATTCATTCATTTTCTTTTTTTCCCTTTCTTCCTTTCTTTCTTCTCATTCTTTTTCTTTCTTTCTTTCCTTCTTCTTTCTTTTTCTATTTAGTAAAATTACTCTGACGTTCATTGAAGGGAGCGGATGTGACTCAAGCAGTTGTGTGCCCGCCTCCCATGTGGGAGGTCCTGGGTTCAGTTCCTGGTACCTCCTAAAGAAAACAAAGAGACAACAAGCAGACAATGATCAAAAACAAAAATGAGCAGACAATGAGCAAAACAAGAAGCGAAAACAAACAAGCAAACAGACAAGGGCGCCAACAACAACAACAAAGAGAATGAGAGAATGAAATACTATATTCTGCTTATCAGTTTAGTAAAGATTAAAATTAGTAAATATTAAAGGTAGGCTTAAACAATTTTAATAACTAATATTTCAGAGGACAGGTGAAATGGATGCTCTTACATTGCTGGGAGATAGTAAGTCCCCCTTTTCGCATATGGAAAATCATAAGTAAGTAGAAATTCACTTGCAAATAAACCTGGCAATATATATTAATAGTCATTTTAAAGATCATATTCATTCACTGTAATTCTACCCTTTAGAACCTATCTTGGAAGGAGATGTGGCTCAAGTGATTGGGCTCCACTCTATCACATGGGAGGTCCTGAGTTCGTTTCCTGGGGCCTCCTGGTGAAAGCAAGCTGGCCTGCACAGAGAGCTGGCTCAACAAAAAGAGATAAAGAGAAGAGACAATGAGAGACACAACAAACCAAGGAGCTGAGGTGGCTCAAGCGATTGAGTGCCTCTGTCCCACATCAGAGGTCCCAGGATCGGTTCCCGGTGCCTCTTAAAGAGAAGACAGACACAGAGAGCACACAGCAAATGGACACAGAGAGCAAGACAGCGAGCGCCAAAAAAAAACAAAACAAAACAAAAAAACAAGCAGGGGGAATAAATAAATTAAATAAATCTTAAAAAAAAAGAACCTATCTTAAGGAAATAAAATTAAATATTGAAACTAAATATTGAAATAAAGATACTTACTCCAATCAATGTACTTACTATAAAGAATTTGGAAATGCTCAAAATATAAATGTTCAGGAATTAGAGAAGTATTATATTTACGCTATACATATAAGATACGATTTTATGCAACCGTGAATAAATTATTATTACAAGTAGTTTTTAATAAAACGGAAAATATTATGTTCTATGTAAGTTTTTAAAAACCCACAAGATGCAAAATTGTATATATATTCTGTTTGATGATAATGCATTGGAAAAGCTTGGGGGGATTGAATCAAAACGGCCAACTGAGCACTCATGAATATTTTCCCCTTCCATCCAACATCTCTACAAATGACAGAAAAGGATTTTTTGCAAGGTCAAATCCATAGTAATGTTATAAAAGGGAGAGCATGCTCTCATCAGATTAGAAATTTTAAGTAATTCTTGAAATAAAGCAGAGGACTAAAATGACAAATTATATTACATCTGAAAACACATTCAAAGGAGACTGGTGCAAATGCAGTGGTTCCTGATGTGCCCCAAAGAGAAAAGTAACAGATACAATGAACATGAGGGAGCTGTGGGGCCAGTCATTGAATAACTATGAAAGCACAATCCGGGTGGCCAATCTGCTAGGCTCCTCCCCTCCACCTACTTGGGCCAAGAGGTGGGTTGCAGCAAGCTTGCTTGCCTCAGGTTAGAACAGTGAGTGTAAGCACTTGGGTGTAAGAGGCAGGAAAGTGCCCCAAGGAGTTGGCAACACCCAGAAGGGACAGGGAGTCCCTAAACCTAGTGGAGAGACTACTGGCATTCCCCACTCATACCACCGTTCTGACTCAGTTCCCACACTTGCTGGAGGTAAAAAGAAAGAATGGCCATAAACAGGCAAAACCAGATTTTTCTCCTTTTTTTTCACATAGGAAACCTTCAAATATATATAAACTAAAGAAAATATTATAAATGACCAGTGCTCATTGCCCAGCTTCAACAACGATCAGCATTCTGTCTTGTATTATCTATCCCACCACCACCATCACCTTAAATACTTTCTGCAGTTTTTTAAAACAAATTCAAAAGATATCACTTCAGTCATAAATATTTAGTGTGACCTTCTAACACATAAAGAACTTTTTAAAAAATCACACGATAGCATTATCACAACCCCAAAATTAACAATAATTTGTTAATATCATCTAATAGCCAGTTGTATTATTGGCAGATTATATATTCCAAAAATGGTTGCAGTAGCTCTCTCTGCCTAGAGGGGCCTGCACCAAATCTTGGTGTGTATTTCTGTCTTTCTCTCCCATTTCTCAGCAAGCTCTGTTCTTTCCCCCATTTGCCAAATATATTCTTTTTACTGGCCTAACTAAAAAATAAAAAAAAAAATTTTAAAAATGGTTGCAGCAGCATCTCCCATCTTCTGCAAATTGGAGTTTGCCAATCCTCAATCAAGAGGTAAATTCTAAGTCCCTTCCTCTCCATTCTGGGCTGGGCCTTATGACTCACTGTAACAATAGAATGTGAGAATAGAGCTGTTACCTGACACCCGAGGCTAAGTCAGAAAAGACCTTGCAATGTCTGCCTGGTCCTCTTGGAATGTTCCAGAAGCTCCTTCCCAAAATGGTTCCTCTTAGAATCCAGCTGCCAGGCAGTGAGAAGCCCCAGCCCCATGGACAGCCCTCAGGTAGGTGTTCCAATCAACACTCCCAGCTGATCCCAGCTTTTTGAGTCTTCCCAGCTATGGCACCAAGCATCTAACAAAGAGAAGATACCCACTATGCCCTGTCCACATTCCTGGCCCACAGAATCTCTGAACATGGTTGTTGCTTTATGCCGCTAAGTTTTAGGGCAGTTTGTGTCACATCAATAAAAACCTGAAACACCAATTCATGTTTGATTTTCCCTCAGTGTTTCAAAAACTTGCTTTTATGAAAGGGCTGGTATTTCTATTATATCTCTTTTAATCCACATGAGTTTCTCCTTTTTTTTTTCTCCTTCATTTTTATGCCATTTATCTAAGAAGAAACTGGATCATTTGTCTTATAGAATATCCCAAATACCCCAAATATCTGATTGGTTGATGCATTGACCAGCCAAACATTGTCCAACATGTTCCCCTATGACCTGTATTTCCTGTAAAGTGGTAGTTAGAACTAGAGCAATAATTGGCAGAATCTTTCTGCAAAGGATAGTAAATATTTTAGGCTTTGTGGCCTACTCTACTCTGGCATTGCAGCACAAAAGCTGCCATAGACAATACAAATGAATGAGCGTGGCAGTGTTCCAGTAAAACTTTAAGTTCAAAATAGGCAGCAGCCAGATTTGGCCCACAGAAGTTTGCTGACCCTGATCTAGAGGAAACAGATTATCAAATATAATTCCAGAATCTAGAATCACCATATATTTAAGGAAAACCAACACTATGAAAGGAAGACCAAATTAAACAAACAGAAGAACCAACATCTGAAGAAATGGAGTAAATAAAATAAATAGTAGGAAACTTTAAAGAAGTACTATATTTTAAATATTCAAGAGAACTAAGAGATGATATCACATTCCTGAAGGAAGAAAAGCATTTGGATAGCTTAGAAATGAAAAATTTAGTATAAAGTTCTGGAACACTATACTAAAGGGAAAAAAGCAATTCAAACACTGCAATAAAAGTTTGGAGACATAGAGGATAGACCCTGTAATTCCAATATCCCATCTAGTAGAAGTTACAGACAAAGACACCAGAGAGATCAAGGGAAAGAAATAAGTACAGAAATAATTAAAATAAATTTTCCCTGAGCAAAAAAAGTCAAATGTGATTCTTTAAGTGTAAATGGTCCACTGATAAAAACGAGGATGGATGGAAAAAAAATAATACACACACCTGGACACAGCATGATAAAGTTTCAGAACTCCTGGTATAAAGAGATTATCCCACAGTTTCCAGAGAGAGAGAAAGAGAGGGAACAACAAGAATTAAAAGAGAATAAATCAAACTATTAATAATGATTATCTTGGGAAAATATAAACAAGAATAAAAAAGAAGAAACTCACCTCTAACCCTGCCACCAAAATTTTCTATAATAAGCATGTCTTTTTTCCAATTATAAAATATCCATAGATAGGCTGAGAGGGTGGGAATTAAAGTTAAAATACTTTCAGATTTCTAATTCCCATTCTCTATATTTTTTTCTCACAGCTGGCTCATTTGGGCCCCACATTAACACTCAGCCTAGCCCAGCACAGGGAGCCCATGGTGGTTTTCATCCCTCATGCCAATAAGCATCTATTAGGCGTGGTTGTTAGGAGCACAGTGTTCTGAAGGATTCTGAGGTTGCATCTGGTCTCGGTGGGAGAGCAAGCTATGTTCCTAATGGGCATGGAATGGGGGACTGTGTTGGGATTCCTGCTGGATTTGCCATCTGTGCTCTAGTGCATTCTGAATTCAGGCAGGAGTGATTGCAAGAGCTCTTGACTGTGGTCCCAATACTGGCTGATCATCAGGGTAATGTGGAAATTTTTAAGTATAGAAATTCCCAGCCTTCATTTAGAAATTGAAATAAAAGTTTGGAGTCATAGAAGTTAGACTCAGAGGTTCCAGTATCCTTCTAGTAGGAGTTACAGAAGAATAGATCAGAGAAATGAAGAAGAGATAAGCAGATAAGTAATAATATGTTTTTAAATTCCCTGAACCAAAGGAGAAAAAAAACAGACATAATTCTTTAACTGGAAATGGACTATTGGGTAACAACCAGGATGAATGAAATGTATATATATGGAAACATCTTGATAAAATTTCAGAATTCCTAATAAAAAGAGTTCTGAAGTCCCCTTTGCACATATCCAGATTCTGATTCAGTAATTCTGGTGTGTACCTTGGAAATCCTTTATTTGTTCATCTGGTTTCAAAAAACTGTTCTAGATGATTCTAATTTGCAGATCAGATTGACAACTGCTGCTCTCTAGAGCAATAACCTGGGACTTAGAACCAAGCCACCCTTTCCACCACTCTGGTGCTTCTGGACCCCTTTTATGCTAACTGGCCCCTTCTTTGTGCATGAATCATTGGTTTGATGGGTCTATTCTTAGCCCCCTTCCCTCCACTACCAAGAAGCAGGATCCTCCTTTGACCCCGTGCCCAGCGGCCAAGGTCTTGTTGACAGACACCCCCAGTGCACATTTCCAAGCCCTGAGCTGCTGCTCACTGGGCCAACCAACCCCTGTGCTGAGAACCTTGGTCCCTCACTGCTCCCCTCCCGGTCATGTCCATGAGATACTAACTCAACTGTGATTCATTTATTCACTTAACAAACACACACGGAGAGCTTGCTGTCTACAGAGCACTGTGAAAGATACTAGGGAAACAAAGCTGAAAAAGATCCAGTCCTTGCCCTCAAAGAGTCTAATTGGGGGCCGATGTGAAAGTAAAGAAGTGGAAAGTAAAGGTGTGAAAGTAAAGCAAAGTGTTATTATAGAGAGGGTTTCTGTAAGGACAGTCCAAGAACCACCTGAACCTCACTTTGCCAATGTTCTTATTAACTTTCAGGTCCCTGGGCCAGATGTGGCCCAGGCATCTGTATTTTACACAGCCTCCCCACCCCCCACCCCCAGTAGTTTTTATGACCATGGAAATTTGATAACCACTGGCCTTACAGAGCCGTGTGTGAGGTCTCCGGGAAAGTGAAGAAGGAACTCCCAGGCTCTGCCTGCAAGGGAGTATCAGGGACACTCTGCAGAAGAGATATGGCTTCAAGAATCTAGGGGAGTTTTCCACATGGGCAGGAAGAGAGAACAAAATGTAAAAATACAACAAGCCTAAGAAAGCTATGTGTGCTGGGGTAATGGAGTGATTGGATTTGGAAGGAACGTGGGTACGGGGAAGAGCTGCGCGTGAGAAGCTGGACAAGGGTCGGATCACACAAAGCCTTGCCACGCTAAGGCCTCTGGACCTTACAGGACATGGGTGGGGAGCTGATGAATGGTTTTAACAGGGGAGTGTGGGGCGGGGGGTGGTCTGGGTGACAACAGAGCATGATTTTAAAAGATTATTCCTTTAGCAGGGTGGAAGGTGAATACCGGTGGGCTGGGGGCAGTGTGAGAAGGCTGAGACTGGGGTCAGGCAAAACGTGTCAAGGATCTGACCTGGCTCAGAGAAGGGGAAGATGGAGGTCTGTTTGGTAGGTACATTCAGCAGGGTTTGGTGGGCAGGATCACGGCTGGACTTGCAGCTCTTGTCTTCCCTGGACGTTCTCCATCTCTTGTCACATTAGCAATGCCGTACCCAGTCCTGTCCTCAAACATGGGAACTATATATACAGTGTACCTCCATTGCACTTTGATTTTCATTGCCCTAATTGTCAGAAGCCTTATCTAATTATGCTTGATAAATGAGTTACCTTTAATAAGTTGTTATTATAGTGAGATATTTACCTTTTTAAAAATCGAAACACTGATGTGCTGTGCCCCTGGAGGCTTGTAGTTTTATAGCCCATTTAAAGGCTCTTGCTAAGGCATTCTCCCAGAGCAGCAACTACACAAAAATGCAATGGCAGACCTGACCAGACCTTTTGGACACACCCAAACTTTCACACAGTGAGAGGGATGGCACGCACCCACTCTGACAGACTTCTCCAGATGGTAACAAAAACCACACATTTTACAAGTGAGTTATGAGTGGTCACACAAGGGGTTACTCAATCCATTTCTACTTGGCTGAGAGTTTTGAGGCAAGCCCTTTCAAGCTTATATAGGTCACCTGAGACTTGAAAAGTAAATTATTTAGAGCTGTACAGAGTGAAATAATGGTTATTGCTGATTAATGTTGATGAACACTCATGATACGGCAATGAATGGCATGCTTGATAAAATAAATTTCTTATAAGTGGGAGAGATATAAAACTATATTAACAACTGAAATAAATTATATGTGTGATAATAAGCTCCAAATGACTGCTTACAATCTGCAAAACACTTTCTCATTTATTACCTCATTTGATCCTCACAAAAATCCTATGAGGTAAATTGTCATAATATTCTCATTTGACAAATGAGGAAACTGAGGCAAGATTAAGCAACTGGCTCAAGGATACACAGTCATTAAGTGACACTGCTCTGGACCAACTGGCATACTTTGGTTGCAAGTAACAGAAAACCCTAATCAAATAGTATGAAACAATATAGGGGATGTATAAGCTCATGTAACAGAAAGTACCCAGCAGTTAGGGTGGACTTCAGGCACAGTTTGAGTAGAAATTCAGCTCAGGTTTATATGGATTGTCTTGGATTTACCCTTCTTATATCAGCTTTATTCTCAGGCTCTCTTTCTATTTAGCAGCAAAATGGTGAAGCAGTTTCAGGACCCAGCTCACTATTCAGAAGGAGAAAGAACTTTTATTTCCCCATTCATCAACCAAGAGTCTTAGTAAGCTTCAATTGTATTGCCCCAATAGCTGGGGAAATAACATGTACTGATTGGCTCAGGCCTGTGGAACGTACCATGTAAGAGTCAATGACTATGTCAATCAAAGTCACAATCCAGAAGCTGAGGTTGCACCAGTCCCACTCAAACACCACAGCTGCCACACCACGTGGGAGGGATGGAATGGATGCTGCAGAGTCAACCACAAGATCCACCCAAAGCCAGGACTTACCTTGTGTTTTCTGGCTCTACTTCCTATGAGTTTCTTTTCCTATACATTACATGCTTTTATCCTTTACTTTTGGAGGTGATGATCCTGGGTAAAATTGCTATTTATTTGTTTGAATGTGCCTAATAAAGATGCAAGGTGACCCAAAGTTCTTTCTAACGGGTGTGCACCGATACTGGATGTTTACTTGTGTGTGTAGCCATTATCTTTGCAGCCTTTTGCTTCTTCAGTTACTTCTTCAACTAACGTTCCTGGAACTTCTATTACTCCGTTCATTTTGGTCTCAAATACATTTGTGTTTCTTTGTGTCTAGGCCTAGTCAGGAAGACAGGAACCACTCTGAATATTTAAAACAGGAGAAATTGAATTCAGTAATGCGAAAGAAACCTAGAAGCTAAGCAAGGGACAGTGAGGCAATCCAGAGACTAGCAACAGCAGGAAGTCACTGCCTCTCCTAGGCTAGAGGGATGGGGGAGGAGGTGTGGCTACTGGAGCCCAGGGGTTGGGATTACCCAAAGGAATCTGGAACCAGAGTAGGTTTCCTGTGGGAACTCCAACCATGAAAGAGAGGCAGCAGCTTCCAGAGGTACCCCCCGTACAGAGGGAGAGGGAGAAATACTCTGACTTTTCCCCTCCTCCTGCTCTCCAGACTCCCATCAGAATCTGCATTGGCTAAACCCAGCTGGAAGCTGGCTGATATGGGGGTCTGAGAATTGCAGTCTGCTGGGGTCCAGTCTCCTGTGATACAGGCAGGGAAGGAAGGGCAAGGAATGGATCTGACGCCAGACTGATTCAGAGGGCACATTTGCCAGGCAAATTTAACACATGTTCATTGTGAAAATTTTAGAAAATATAACTGTACAAAGATAAAAAGATAAAAATCTTGATCTTATTACATGTTTTTTAAAAAGATTTATTTTATTTATCCCCGCCCCCCTTGTTATTTCCATGCTCACCATCTTGCTCTCTTGCTCTCTGTGTCCATTCACTGTGTGCTCTCTGTGTCTGCTTGTCTTCTCTTCTCGTCTTCTCTTTAGGAGGCACAGGGAACAGCTCCTGGGACCTCCGATGTGGGAGAGAGGCACTCAATCACTTGAGCCACCTCAGCTCCTTGGTTTGTTGTGTCTCTCATTGTCTCTCCTCTTTGTCTCTTTTTGTCTCTCCATGCAGGCCAGCTCTCCATGCAGGCCAGCTTGCTGTTATTAGTTCTTAAGAGGTCAGATTCTATCAGCCAGTCCCAGGCAACTGCTGGGTGTTATCTATTTCTCATTGGTCATTGAACAATCCACGTGTTGGTATTTTTCCTATCCATAGGCCAAGAACCCTAGCAGTTTGACATTTTTTTTGCACATCCTAAGAAATTCCATTTCTCCTCTCTATCAAGTCAAATGTGAAAAAAAAAAAATAGATTTTAGAATTATTGCTAAGAAAAACTTTACTTCTCTGAGAAACTGGTTATTTCTTTTCCCAGACAACATGAGCTGTATGATTAAAGGTTTTCTCTTTTAGCCCAGGCTACCAGGAAACTCAGAATTAAATCAGATACTTAAACCCAACAACTTGAAACCCTTATAGTGGACATGTGCTTCTTCCCTCATCTCCATGTTTCACATTGTATTTGTATCATATCAGCTCTATTTTGTATGAATATGATTGAACAAGATAGGGATAAATAAAAGCACATGAGTGAAATGCTCTTGAGTCATTTGTTGGTCATCTCTTGCCCAGCCCAACTTTGTCCACTCTAAGCCAGCTGGCCGGCACTGGGGAAGCAGTCTGCCATGGTGGAGCAGACTCTGTCTGCCACTCTCCTCGACAGCAGATGGCTGCCCTGCTCTCATGCGCATCATACATCATTGACACTCCTCCATTGTGCAAATCACTAGCATCTTTGCCTCCAATTTTGTAGGCTGGTAATTATGCAGGCATGCTTAAATAGACTCTGGTTCAATCATTTTCCACATAAAGGGGCCCTATGGAGCACCTTCACAATGGAAAAGGGTGGGGCAAGGGACCACTGGTGGGATTATGGCTAGATTTTCAATTAGATTGGGCATTTTAATTAGGTTGGGCAAAGCTTTGCCTGGGAGGTGAAAGCATAGTTTCCTGACGTGAGCACCTCTCTAGCCTGCTTTCCTTTCTTAACTCACAGGTGAGTCCTTCTTGAATTGTTTTCACTTTGTTTATTTGAGGCTGCTAATCTGGGCATCAAGCCTAGTTTAATATCATTTTACTGTTGTTTCTGCATCCCCAGTTCCATTGAGATGGTTATTATCATTGTTGTTTAAGACACCTTACCATAACAATTACCCAGCCAGATGCACAACCATCCTCACCCCACCCCTTTCTGCTTGAAATTTAAGAAATTAAACTGATGCTTCCTCCTATTCCATTGAGACAACATGAGCTTGTGGCTCTATAGCATGCAGGCAAAGTAGATTTGGGGCAATTATCTAGAAAATTTGATTGGGATAGACAATGTGATTTGGGTGCTACAGTATATTTGTAAGCCTAAAGAAAACAGAAAATTTTCCCAATTGCTTATAATCATTTCTAAGTAATCTAAACGTATAGGCTGTTTTTATAGCAAATTTGCCTGTCTTATGTTTTATATATCTAATACATTCATATTAGTTTGTATTCTCTAAGCCCATGTGCCTGTAAGCTGAAAGGAAAACTGACCACAGATGATCATGATCAGTGTAGAGCTGAAAGCTGGCAGTAATGATAAAGATCCAGCTTTGACAAAAGAAGAGAAGCATTGCAACATTTGGTTTGAAGAATAGTGTATGTGTGTGTGTGAGAGAGAGAGAGAGAGATCCTGATTTCAGTGCAGAGTTGGGTCAGACCCTTAGCATGGCTTTAGAACGCAGGCGTTGAAGTGAGCGATTGTAATAACCCACTTCAGGGTGTGTGGACATTGCCAACAGACATGCCCCTCTGGCTTCACACCAAGACCTGAGGTGGAGCCTGGGCCTGGGCTTGTCTGCGAGGTTCATGTCTTTAGCAGATAGAGTCTTGCTGCAGAATTGCATGGCACTAACAATGAGACTTACTGGAAAAACAAATAAAATGCTTTAAATGTTTCAATGCATTTCCAAGTATTCATCCTCCAAATATTTAGATTCAGAGCCGACTGGGCCAAGAGCCCAAGCTTCCTGTGCATGCTGGATAGTTCCGACAATCTCCTCAAGATCAGCAAATACATAACTTAAAATATCATCTTTTCAGAGCCAAAAAAAATATTTCCCCAGGTATTGCTCTGGGAAATCAGCTAGGTGTCTCTGTCCAAAGTCTTCCTTCGTAAGGTCTACAGGAGTTGATTAATTTTTAATAAGCTTAATAAGTTCTTACAGAGGCTGCCATGAGACCATGGTCTGTGCCCACTAGGAGGCTGAAATATAAACAAGAGTGGGGATGGAGATTTAGGAATAGAGAGAGGAGGGGGGAAGGAAGGAAGAGGGCTAGAGATGAAGAAAGAGCAACAGCCTATTGAGGATATTGGTATTCATGGAAGGTTCTGATGCCTGAACAAGTCTTAAAGGGTGAGTTTGACTTAATCAGGGTTTGGTTTTGGTTTTTTATTTTGTTTTTAAGAAAGTAGGGACAGAGGGGACGGGGAGTGGAGGCTGAGTTCCTTTACAATGTAAATTTCTCTAAATTCAGTAGTCATATAAAATTCATTATTTTTTTTCCAGGCATGCCCATATCAAAACTTTCTCCGTTTTTTGTTTTTTTTTTTTTTTCCTTTTTTCTTTTTTAAGCAGCCTCAGCAAAAAATCCATAGCACTGCCCAGGAAATATCTAATTCTAGAATTTAGCAATTTTGTCTTTATTTAAGAAGCTCCACAAAATAAAATAAATAACTTAAACATAGATTTTGATTCCAGAATACATTATCAAGACTTGTTCAATCTTCCCAGTAAACAAGATAAAACCGTGGCATCAAATCATACATGCATTTAACTTTTGTTGGTTCAATTATAAACCTTCAGTGGAGACAGACAGAGCAAGGGCCTTAAGACTGTTCATAGCAGCATTATTCACAATTGCTAAATATGGAACTACCCCAAGTGTCCATCAGCTGATGAATGGATAAACGAAGCGTGGTATATATACACAATGGAATGCTATTCAGCTGTTAAGAAGAAATGAAATCGGGGTGGAGATGACAACATGGGTGAACCTTGAGGATATTATGTTGAGTGAAATAAGCCAGACACAAAAGGGAAAATATTGTATGGTCTCACTAATATGAACTAAAAACGAGTAAACTCATGGAGGTAAACTCTCGAGTATAGGTTACTAGGCAATAGAATGTGGGTTGAGAATGGGAACTGATACTTAATGTATGAAGTATTTTTAATAAGGTATATTGTAAAAGTGTGGAAATGAATAGAGTAGATGGTAACACATTATAGTGAGTATAACTAACACTGCTGATTCATAAGTGTGATTGTGGCTGAAAGGGGTAGTCTTGAGGATGTAAATGTCAATTGAAAGGAAGCTAGAGAATAACCTAGGGATCATATAACAGTGATTTTGGTGGTGGATGAAGATTGTGGTTAAAAGTATAAATATAAGAATGTTCTTCTTTTACAAAGTGTTAAGAATATGGTGAAACATGGAAAAATTACATCTAATGTAACTTACAGATGATAATTAACAGTAAAATTGTAAATTTTTTGCAGCAATGGCAAAGAAAATATTAAATCAATTCTAAAAGATGACAATGAGGGTTATAAGGGGGTATGGGATTTTTCCTTTTGGAATAATGAGACTATTCTAAAATTGACTGAAGTGATGGCAGCACAACTCTGTGATGAAAATGTGAGCCACTTAGTGTATACTTTGAATGGATTGTACAAAGCATGGACCTGTATAGCACTGAGAATCCAGTGGTGGAAGATGGACTGTGGTTAACAGGACAAATATGAGAACATTATTTCATGAACTATAATAAATTTATGATACTAATACAGGGTGTTAATAATTGGGTGGGTTGGTGGAAAAATACACCAAAAGTAAGAAATGGGCAATAGCTAGCAGTAATATTTTGATGATGCTCTTTCAGAGTTTGTAATAAATGCTTCACAACTTTGTAAGGTGTTGGTGGTGGGGTGATATATAGGAGCCCTGTATGATGTTACACATGTTTATTTTATAAGTTCACAACTTTTACTATACACTTATTGTTTATGTATGTTCGTGTATGAATGATATACTTTAATAAAATTTTATTTTTTTAAAAATGCTTTACAAAGCACATGTCCCAGAGTGAGCATGACATGGGAGGAATGAATCTGCTCTTCTCTGTTTGTCTGCATGGCTGTAGACCATTCACTGTTGAGTCTTTTGCTTAAAATCCACATTTTTCACATACAGGAGTCCTAAATTCAAGCTAACTACTTCACCTCGTGCTCAAGCAAGGATGATGGAGGGGAAACTGACTGAGAAACATGCTGGTCTTCAGCACAGCACCCTCCTAAGAGAGCTTAAAGGGCAGTTCTGATTATTTGCAGTCGATCTTTAGAATCCAGCCCTCTCATCAGTTACATCGCCACTGACTGACACCCCCTTGGAAAAAACTAAAACGAAATGGAGACATTTTTCTAATGTCTCTGAATTTGTGCCAGAACTGGAAACTTTGCTTTCTCAACTTTTATACCAACTACGAAGCATCGCACTCTCTCATTTTTCTCAATTTTGAGTACAAAAAATGGTCCACCAACAAAAAGTCTGAGAGACAGAGAGCCATTCATTCATCAAAAATTGGCAGAGTGCCTTTGATGTACTAGGCGTGGGATTCAACGTGAACTACTGCCGAATCCAAGAGGGATTCAAAACACCTAGTCTCTAGGGGTGGTTGTGTGGCATTGGAAGAATTGCTTAGCCTCTCTGGGATTCAATTGCCTATCTGACCCAAAAAAGTGAAAAGTTGTGGAAAATAAGTTCTAAAGTCCTTCTCAGTTATAAAATTCTGTGTAATCAACTTGGGAAAGTTTCTAAAACTGTAAAAGAAATCTAACAAACCTCCTTATAGCAACTCTTGCTTATTCCTAACAAGCACTGTACCCTAAAGAGCTTTCATCCTTCAGCTTTACCCTTCCATGTTATTTTCCATTCCACCTACTTATCTCTCTTCCACAGCATACATCATACTCAATTCCTGTTCTCCCACTCCTGAAGCTTTCAGTAGACACATAAACAAAATGAAGGGATTTCTTCCTAGACTTTTTTCTCTGTCATAGTTGTGTTGTTTGGGCCCTAATGGGATGATTCAGGCTTCGGTGTTTTGATCAGAAATAATGATAACTACGTTGTGGACAAAAGATATAGAAATAGATTGCTTATAAGATTAATCATAGTCTCAGATTGTGCAAATGCTTAATTTTGAGTGACTCTATCATATGTCATATGGCTTTTGTGTTATATCATCACACATGTGAGCCTGTTTATACACTAAGTTACTGAATTTTGTATAATAATAGATTTTAAAGTAGTAATAATAAATAATAACAAAACACTTGGTTTCTCTAGGAAAACAAAATTCTTTCATGAAATGCTTGATTGTTTCCTGACAGATATTGCATTGCTCCTGCCCCTTCAGGGAAACACTTAAGAATAGTGAAGAGTTATATGATTCCATTCCTATGAACTGTCCAAAATAGGCAAATCCGTGGAGGCAAAAAGTAGATTAATGACTGCCAGGGGCTGGGGAATGAAGAATTGGGGGTGAGATTGGGGTGATAGTTAAAGGGTAAAGGATTTCTTTGGGGGAGTGATGAAAATGTTCTAAAATTGATTGTAGTGATGGTTGCACAATTTTGTGGACATATTAAAAACCACTGAATTTTATACTTTAAATTGGTGAAATGTATGGCATATGGATTATATCTCAAAAAAGCTGTTTAAAACGCACACACAAGCACACACCCCCACTCGCATGTCCGCCTTGCTCAACTGGATGTCCCCTGGTCAGGGAGCCCGTGCCTGGCTCTTCAGCATGGAAGGGCAGCTCGGCGGGGAGTGGGGTCCTAAGCCTCGACCACAGACTCAAGCGCTCTTCGCTAATTTTAGAGATCTGGGCCATCCCAGAATTGTTCGCCTGCACCCCATGGGTGGTCCCCGTGAACATGGCTTTCTGTTTGTTTCTGGGTCATTCTTTCACTGTCTTTATTTCCATTCTCCATTCTTCTTCCAAGATGGAAACAGAAGGATTTTTTTAAAAGCTAGAAATTCCCAACATTATTTTGGTTCAATTAAGAAAGCAAAATCTGGCTCAAGCCCCTCAAGGCCAACCTGCCACTCTGTGAAAAAGGAGTTTTCCACAGGAGGTCAGCTGCAACATCTTGGGTGTCCGAGATGCAGAAGAGCAAAGAAAGCAAAGGCTTTGTCCCTGAGTGATGGGTAACTGCGAGTGTGCTCTTGATTGCCATGGGAAGAAGGCAGACCATCTGCCCTTAGATGCTGGGCGTGGCAGAGAAGAAATAACATGGCCTGGAGCCTCGGGCTCTCCCCTTCATAAGCAAGTGAGCTGCCAGGGTAGTGCACAGGAGGCCTGCGGAATCCACCTAAGGCAGAAGGTGACACTTCCCCGGGCGAGGGTTGACCACCGACATTTTCCTGCTGTGATATGCTTTAGTTTCCTCTTGAAGTGTAAGAAAGAACCATTTGGCCAAGTGTATCCACCAAATGCTCTTGACCCAGAAATACAGGGCTGGGGAGATGTTAGCTTGATAGTTGCTTTTATCTTTGCTGTTGTGTATTTGCTGGTGTCAAGTCATGGCAGTTGTCTTAGCTACTGTAAGAAAATCCTGACCCCGGTGTGGTAGCTGACTGGGGTGGCTGACCTGTGCTGGTGGCCGTGTGCCCAAGGGCACATGATCACCTCTGTGAGCCTCAGTTTCCTCGCCAGTAAGATGGGGCGGTGATGCCTACCTCACAGGGATGTTGAGAATTCAATGTGATGAGGAGAGTGGAAAACAAGTGACTTACACACTTTTAAAAACAGAAATAAAAACAAGCTCCTCGCCCCCCAAAAGTTTGACCTGTTTGTGATATTATGTCAGGGAATGTTAACCAATTTTGACTTTATTCAACATACCCACTTCTTAGTTCTATTCAATCAATGTATACAAACTGGAAGAAGCTCTATCTAACCCACAGATTGTGCTTAGTTCTTTCCCTGAGCATCAGGAGAAGCCTAAGTAGAAATGTAAAATACCCTGAAATTTGCAGGGAATGTTTTGGAAAGCCAGAACATCTGAATTTGAATTGAATTGCACTTTTGTAGCTTCCAAGATATTTGGATCCCCGGGAAGGTCTTCTGTCATTTTGAGCCTTATATTCAAGGACATTAATAACTTTTATTTTCCTTACAAAATTGTTGTAAAGATAAACTGATGGTGTATAAGAAAAAGAATGAGTTACACTTATATAGTGCTTAATTGCCAAGCACTTCACATATATTCACTAACTTCATCCTCACAATAACCTTATTTTACAAGAACCCACATCACTGACAGGTTAAGGGACTTGTTAATAATAGGTGGAGCCGGCCTTCAAACCAAGGCAGAATCTACGCATTGGCCAACTATACTGTAATGAATTGTGCAAAGGTAGCTACTAACATTATTTGAGTGCTTCCATCTTTAGTGGAAATGTGGAGGGTGTGGGGGAAGATAAAAGTCTGTAATATTTTTAGTGCACCTTATACGATTAAGATGACTTTGCTAAGTCAATAACATAAAAATGTTCCACATTTTGTGGGTTTCTTACAAAGTTATAGTACTTTTGACTTGTTAAGCTTAAAAAAGCCACATTATTATGCAATAATTCTGCATTATCCTCTTGATTTTGTATTCCAATGAAATAAAATAATTTATAATATCATGGCACTACAAATTGCTGAACTTGAGGGAATCCAGCCTTTCTTGCTTTCTGCCAGCTTCTATGAAGCAGGCAAAACTTAAATAGGAAAGACACCAGCAACCCTCCAGCAAACAAAGGCAGTCATTATGTTTTCTGCACTTGGGAGATTTTACTCTGCCAGGCAGATACAGAGAGCACTCATCTCCTTCCAACTCCCAAATCTCTTGACTTCCTTTCTCTTCTTCTCTCTGTCCAGGCCAATAAGTCCCTTGTTTCAAATCCCTGCAGAAACAATTGGATGCTGCTCTCAATGGCCACTAAACCATAAGTCCTTTGAGGATAAAGGAACACATACACCAATCTCAGGATCAAAATGCAACAAGAGGAAGTCTGCAAGCAAAGAAGGTGCTGCCCACCACCGCCTTCTCTTATAAAAATGGCAAATCTCTGAGAATAATAAGCATTTTATATTCTTGCATGGGATATATACTTACCAAAGTTTCAAGAATAATACTCCCTATTTACTTTTGCCTTTAGAAGTGATCCTAATGTATAATAAAATACACTAATAGGAATTAGGTGCTTTGACACATATTTTCTCTCCAAACCTCATAATAATCCTTATATCCACATTAGTAGGAAAGAACGATCAGATTTGAACCGAGATCCAGTGGACTCGAAAGCTCCTGCCCTTTCCTCTACAACACAGTGGCCCATGTGGATTGTAGAGCAGTCTTTTTTGTGATCAAAGTTTCTTAAAGATGTTATTCTATATTCCAAAACACGTGTAATTCTACATTTTTTCATGAAAACACAAAGCAAAAAGACCTAGAGAGAAATTAAGGGAAATTAACTTTTTTTCCCAAATTTTCAGGTTTTAATCACTAAAACCAACACATCTACTCCAAGTACGGTAGGAAACCAGTCTGCCCCTTTGGTTTTTATGACTCCTGTAATGTTTCCCTGGGCCAGGGAATAAAAGCTTTTAGCCTGCTGTTTGGCCTTAGTAGAGACTGAACACTTAAGCATGGGCCACCATGTTACCATAAGACCCAAGTTGCCCATCATGAACTGGGTGTTGTCTGATCCATCAGGCCATAAAGTAGGGCATGCAACAGCAGCAGCCTATCATCCAATGGAACTGGTATATACAAGATTGGGCTAAATCAGGCCCTGAAGGCAAAAGTTACATGACAAGATGGCCCAAATGCCCATGGCCCCCACTCCTACCATATTGCCTTCTTTTTCTCAGACTGCATCTATGGCCTTGTGGGAGTTCCCTATGATCAGTGGACTGAGGAAGAGAAAACTCAGGCCTGGTTACAGACAGGTCTACAAAATACAAGTACCACCCAAAAAGCGGACAGTTGCAGCACTACAGCTTCTTTCTGGGACATCCCTGAAGGACATTGGTGAAGGGAAATGCTCTCAGTGGACAGAACTTCAAGCAGTATACTTAGTTGTTCATTTTGCTTGGAAGGAGAACTGGCCAGATGTGCATTTGTATACTGATTCATGGGCTGTGGCTAATGGTTTGGCTGAATGGTCAGGGACTTGGAAGGAACATGCTTGGAAAATTGTTGACAAAGAGGTCTGGGAGAGAGGTATGTGGATAGACTCTTCTGAATTTTGTGTCTCATGTGAATGCTCACCAGAGGGTGTCCTCAGTAGAAGAAAGGAGTAAAAATCAAATGGATAGCAGTGGATACCAGTCAGCCTCTTTCCTTAGCCACTCTTGTCATTGCCCAATGAGCTCATGAACAAAGTAGCCATGGTGGTAGGGGTGAAGGTTATGCATGGGCTCTGCAACATGGACTTCCACTCACTTATGCCAACCTGGCTATAGCCACTGCTGAATGCTCAATCTGCCAGCAGCAGAGACCAACACTCAGTTTCCATTATGGTACCATTCCTCAAAGTGATCAGTGTGCTACCTAGTAGCAGGTTGATTACATTGGACCACTACCATCATGAAAGGGGAAGAGTTTTATTCATACTAAAATAGCCACATACTTAAGATATGGATTTGCCTTCCCTGCATGCTTCTGCCAAAACCACCATCCATGGACTTACAGAATGCCTTCTCCATAGACATGGTATTCCACACATCATTGCTTCTGATCAAGGAACCTACTTCACATAGTGCCCATGGAATTCACTGGTCTTACCATGTTTCCCCATTATCCTGAAGCAGATGGACTGATAGAACAGTGGCATAGCCTTTTGAAGACTCAATTACAACATCAACTTGGTGACAATACCTTGCAGGGCTGGGGCAATGTTCTCCAGGAGGCTGTGTCCAATCTATGGTGCTATTTTTCCCATAGCCAGGATCCACAGTTCTGGGAGTGGTAACCTTCACTATTACCCTTAGTGATCCATTAGAAAAGTTTTTGCTTCCTGTCCCTATGACCTTAAGCTCTGCTGGTCTACTGGTCTTAGTTCCAAAAGGAAGAGTGCTTCCACCAGGAAACACAATGATTCCACTGTATTTGAAGTTAAGACTGCCACGTGGCCACACTGGGCTCCTCACGCCTCTGAATCAACAAGCAAAGGAGGGTATTACTGTACTGACTGGGGTGATTAGCCCTGATTATCAAGGGTATATAGGACTGCTACTACACAATTGAGTTAAAAAGTTTGCCTGGAAGACAGGAGATCCCTGAGGGTGTCTCTTATTACTACCATTCCCTGTGACTAAAGTCAATGGAGAACTGCAACAACCCAATCCAGGCAAGACTCCTAATTGCCCAGACCCTTCAGGAAGGAAGGTCTCTATCACCCCACCAGGTACAGAACCACACCAGCTGAGGTGCTTGCTGAGAGTAAAAGGACTGTGAAGTGGGTAGCGGAAAAAGGCAGTTATAAATAAGAGCTATGTCCATATGACCAGTAGCAGAATGAGGACTATAATGGTTATGAGTGTTTCTTCCTTGTTTTGCGATGAATATGTTTGTATATATACGTGAAGCAAATATTTTTGTTTCTTTGTTTTCTTCCCTTGTATTAACTTTATGCCATAGTGTTTAAGTTATAGGATAGCAAGTTTAAGGATGGATATTAGTCAAGGACTTACATCCTCTTCTGGGGAAGGAGTTCGTGAGTTTTCAGTTATATGTAAGACAGTTGAATTGTTAGGCGGAAGTATGACTGTTGTTGTTTTTATTTAAAGATTAAACATGGTTTAAGAAGAAGAGTATGGGTGACAAGTTGACAAGGGATGAACTTTGATGCTTAATTTGTCAATTTGGCTGGGTTATGGTGTCCATTTTAGTCAAGCAAGCACTGTCCTGATTGTTACTGTGAGGGTATTTCATGGATTTAAATCACTAGTCAGTTGATGGCATCTATGGCTGATTACATCTACAATCAATAAAGGAGATTGCCTTCAGCAATGAGAGACCTCTCTTCCAATCAGTTGAAGGCCTTAACGGGAGAACTGATGTTTAGCAATCAGAAAGAAGAATTTCTATCTCTACTTCAGCCAGCCAGCTTCTCTTGAGGAATTCATCGAAACGTCATTGAAGTTCCCAACCTGTGGCCAGTCCTACAGAATTTGGACTTGCCAACCTCCTCTGTTGCATGAGCCAATTCCTCAGAAAAATTCATAATATTTACATACAGACCCAGAGATAGGTGTTTAGACTTGATACCTCTGGATTGGCCCTGGACCATCCCAACAACCCTAGCATTTGTGTTCTTATCCCTCTCTGCAGGCTATTTTCACAAAGAAAACAATCCTAATCATTCAGTAAGAATTGGGTCATCACAATCAATTACTTCCCAGTTAAAAGAATGAGTTCTGCTAGACAAGCCTTCTCTTCCAGGTATAAGGAAAGCTTGCCTGTGATACAGGATAAAGTGCCCACAGTAATGTTCATTCTAAACAGGGAAGTAATGGGATGGGGTTCTTGATCCTGAAAAAAGTTCATCAGGAAAAAGAGAAGACCAGTTTAAGAGCAATTTGTTGTTGTCCAACAAGTCCAACAAAAATTGGGAGTGGTTAATACTTGCAAGTATAATATCTATCATTAGTTATTCAAGAAAGCAGTATGGGGAGTCAGTACCAGGTCAGATGGCCCAAAGCACGCAAGTTAATTAAGTAGCCTGAATGTGGTGACATGAGGCATGAGTGATCCCCAAAGAAGGTAACACACCCAGTGTGGCCAGATAAAAAG
>JAQZBX010044559.1:8037-21424 GCA_029593785.1 Cabassous unicinctus
CCCCTGTCCTAGTGCAAGGCCAGGTTTTCCTATTTATAGCTGTTTAGAAGTTGGCTTTGGTTAAGTCACTTAATCTCATTGACAGCCGGTGTCTTTATTTTCAAAAAGATTTATTTTATGTATTTATTCCACCCCCCTCATTGTTTGCAGTCACTGTCTGCTCTCTGTGTCCATTTGCTGTGTGCTCTCTGTGTCTGCTTGTCTTTTCTTTAGGAGGCACTGGGAACCAAACCCAAGACCTCCCATGTGGAAGAGAGGGGCTCTATCATCTGAGCCACCTCAGCTCCCTGGTTTGTTGTGTCTCTCATTGTCTTTCCTCTTTGTGTCTCTTTTGTTGCATCATCTTGTTGCGTCGGCTCGCCACGCCTGCCCACCACGCCAGCTCGCCGCCTCCAGGTGGCACTGGGAACCGAACCCAGGACCTCCCATGTGGTAGGCTGAAGCCCAATTGCTTGAGCCACATCCGCTTCCCACCTGTTTGCTTTCAAGTTTTCTTAGCAATACTTTTTTTGAGGTGCCAGGGCCAGGGATTCAACCAGGACCATCTATGTGGGAAGCTGACATTCAACCACTGAGCCTCATAGGCTCCCCTGACTTGGGTTTTTTTTTTTTGTTTGCTTGTTGTTTGCTGTTTTGTTTTTAGGAGGCACCGAGAATGAACCCGGGACCTCCCCTGTGGGAAGCAGGTGCTCAACTGCTTGAGCCACATCCACTCCCCCAATACTTTTTAAAAATATGTTTTTATTACAGAAGTTGGGAACTTTCAAAACAATCATGTACATGTGTAGATTCCCATACAACAACCCTTCACCATCACACCATCTTAGCAATACTTTATATGAGGGCTTCTCAGAAAATTCTTTACTTCAGAGTTTTTGTCCTTTATTAGACTGAATTTTAAATCCAGTTTACTTGGGTTTATAGCCTGAGATATAAACTGGTTAAAAATGAATTTATGGTTATAAATGAATTTATGGTTATAAATGGTTTTAACCATTTCATTATGGTTAAAAATGAATTTTAAATTGTATGCAAAATCAGGTAATCTAGTGTTATAATTGCCTTTCCCTGGCTTTCTCTGCAGCCTTCTTTCTTTCTATTTATAACCCCTGTATTAGGGCATGTGAAATTATATGGTCATACTGTGTACAAGCTCTCTAGCTACTTGCCTGAAATGCTTTTCTTCTCAAATTTCTCCTGAACTAGTTGAAAATCCTCTTAAATTTAGTGCCTTCGGAAACTACAGATGTGTCTTTGTCTCTCTTTAGGCTAACACTCCTTGAGGGCAGCAACCTTATGAATTCTAAGTGTTTAACACTGTCACATGGTTTGTGCAAATTAAATGTTAAAGGACTAGATTAATTTGAATCCCTGTAATTTGTAGCTTGGTCAATTGGGTTTACAATGAGTTGTTTCTCAGTGAGGGAAAGATTGGCTAAACAAATCCCTGTTTAGGGAGGATTTTTCACTACTTAAGAGAATAAACTCTCTTAGTATTCCAGGTGATTCAGAACCCGTATTTACTTCTTTATTCTTCAAAAGTCTTTACTACTCAGTATCTATAACTCTGTTGTTGTTTGACTTTAGTTTAAACCATTTCTTTTTAACTCCTGAAATAAGACCTCCCTCTTCTGAAATTAGTTGAGTAGTAATGTTTTCTGCATTTCCTAAGTGAGCTTGGGGACTTATTGTTTGAAAACTGAAGTTGGAATAATTTGCGGGAGTGGGGGTGGGGGCTCATGTCGTGTCTTTTGTTTCTACCTCTAATTTGCTTACTAATTTCTCTCTACGAAAATAGAGAAAAATTCATCATCATTAAAATGTAATTTGCTTCATGAGAAATGAGTAATCATTTTTATTTTTTGCATAAAAAATTTATTTAAGTATATCACACATACATAAACATACATAAACAATAAGTGCATAGTAATGGTTGCGAACTTACAAAACAAACATATATAACATCATACAGGAACATCATACATCGCCCTACCAACAATACCTTGCATTGTTGTGAAATATTCTTAACTAATGATTAAAGAGCATCTGCAAAATATTACTACCAACCAAAGTATCTTACATTCGGTGTATTTTTCCCCACCCACACTATTATTATTATTTTTTTTATATCATTTACATATGAACATACATAAACAAGTGTATAGTAAAAGTGAACTTACAAAGCAAACACGCATAACATCATACAGGGGTCCCACACATCACCCCACCACCAATACCTTGCATTGTTGTGAGACATTTGTTACTAATGATAAGACTATCTTCAGAATTTTACTATTAACTATAGTCCTTATCTTACATTTGGTGTATTTTCCCCCAGATCATCCTATTATTATTTTTTAAATATTTATTTATGACAGAAGTTGTAAACTTAAAAAACAATCATGTACATGTACAGGATTCCATACAACACCCCTCTATCAGCACACCACACCATAGTGGAACATTTGTTACAGATTATGAGATAATATCATCAGATTATTACTACCAACCATGGTCTTTAATGTGCATTTGAAACACTTTTTCCATATCCTGCTTAGATACATGAATATTACATTACTGTTAAACACAGTCTGTAGGTCACTCCAGTTGTATTTTTCCCATGCCTCTCCACATTCCCACCACCCTGCAATAGTGGTGTGCATCTGCTCTAGCTCACAAAGGACGCTCTTGCATCTGTACCATCAACCACAATTCTCATCCACCTCTGGGTTTACTGTGCTTATTCAGTCCCTAGGTTATTCTCTAGCTTTCTTTCAATTGACACTTACATCCCTAGACTACCCTTTTCAGCCACATTCCAATTTATAAACCAACTGTTTCTCACTATGATGTGTTACCATCAACTTTATACATTTCCACACTTTTACAATAATGTTAATTAAAACTTCTATGTACATTAAGTATCAGTAGTCCATCTCAGTCCCTCTATTATATCCTTTAAGACTCCACCACCTACCACCAGGTCTTAAAGATATTTTCCTACATTTTCTTCTAGAAGTTTTATGGTTCTTGCTTTTATATTTAGGTTTTTGTCCATTTTGAGTTAATTTTTGTATAAGTTGTGAGATAGGGGTCCCCTTTGCTTTTAGCTATGGCTATCCAGTTCTCTCAACACCATTTGTTGAATGGACTGTTCTGCTTGAACTGGATGGGTTGACAGGCTTGTCAAATATCACTTGACCATAGATGTGAGGGTCTGTTTCTGAACCATCAGTTTGGTTCCATTGGTCTTTGTGTCTGTCTTTATGCCAGTACCATGCTGTTTTTACCACTGTAGCTAGGTAATATGATTTAAAGTCTGGAAGTGAGAGTCCTTTAACTTCACTTTTCCTTTTTCAGATGTTTCTGGCTATTAGGGACCACTTACCCTTCCAAATAAATTTGATAATCATGTTTTCCATTTATTTCTAAAATGCTGGTAGAATTTTTATCGGTATTGCATTGAATCTGTATATCAATTTGGGTAGAATTGACATCTTAATGATATTTAGTCTTCCAGTCCATGAGCGTGGAATGTTCTTCCAATTATTTAGGTCTTTTCTGATTTCTTTTAACAATGAGTTGTAGTTTTCTGAATACAAGTGCTTTACATTGTTGGTTAAGTTTATTCCTAAATATTTGGTTCTTTTAGTTGCTATTGTAAATGGAGTTTTTATTCCTGACTTTCTCCTCAGATTGTGCATTACTAGTATATTTTAAAGTCTATTTCATCTAATGTAAGTATAGCTACTCCGTTGTTTTGTTTTTTGTTACTGAATGAGTAGAATATCTTTTTCCAGCCTTTCACTTTCAGTCTATTGGTATCCTTGGGTCTAAGGTAAGTCTCTTGCAGATAGCATATAGGTGGCTCTTATTTTCTTATCCATTCTGCCAGTCTGTGCCTTTTGATTGGGGAGTTTAACCCATTAACATTCAATGTTATTACTGTAAAGGCACCACTCTTCTGAAACTTTGAGTTACTTTTACTGATACAATCTTCATTTCTAGACTCTCTTCCAAGACTCTTTCACCTGTCTTCTTTTCAGACTGTAGCACACCTGTAGTATTTCCTGCAAAGCTGGTCTCTTGGTTACATACTCTCTATTTTTCTGTTTATCTGTGAATATTCTAAACTCTCCCTCATTTTTGAAAGACAATCTTGCTGGATATAAGATTCTTGGCTGGAAATTTTTCTCTTGCAATATCTTAAATATATTGTACCACTGTTGTCTTGCCTCCATGGTGTCTGATGAGGAATTGGCACTTAATCTCATTGGATATCCCTTAGATGTTATGCATTGGTTTTCTCTTGCTGCTCTCAGAATTCTTTGTCTTTGGCACTTGACATTCTGATTAGTATGTTTCTCGGGGTTGGTCTATTCGGATTTATTTGGATGGGAGTATGTTGTGCTTCTTGGACGTGGATATCCATGTCCTTCAATAGGGTTGGGAAATTTTCTACCATTATTTCTTCAGATATTCCTTCTGCCCCTTTTCCCTTCTCTTCTTCCTTTAATCCCGTGAGACCTTGTTCAATTCTTTCCATTATTTTCTTCATCTGCTCTTTTGTATGTTTTCTTTCAGAGACCATTTCTTGAAGCTCACCAATCCTTTCTTCTTCCTACTCAAATCTGCTATTATATGATTCCAGTGTATATTTAATTTCATTTATTGCACTTTTCATTCCCATAAGTCTGCTGTTTTTCTATGTATGCTTTCAAATTCTTCTTTGTGCTCGTTCAGTGTCTTCTTAATATCCTTAATCTCTTTAGCCATCTCATTGAATTTTTTCAGGAGAATTTGTTTAAATATCTATGATTAGTTGTCTCAACTCCTTTATGTCATCTGGAGGGTTTTCTTGTTCCTTTAATTGGGCCATATCTTCCTGTTTCTTGGTGTAGATTGTAATTTTTTGTTGGTGTCTTGGCATCTGGCTTACTAGATGTATTTATTCTGGGTGCAGTTTCTCTCTTTAGTTTAGGGCTTTTTTGCCTTTTCTCCCTTGCTGGTTGTGTGTAGAAGCTGAGGGTGTAGTTGGTGCTGTAAGCTGTGGAGGCTCAAGCTGCCCACATTGCCCAAGGGACACATGAAGCTTCTACCAACTTTCTCCTTTTCCAGGAGTAGGGACTGAGCCACAGCTGTGTGTAATAATCCAAGTTGTGCAGGCCTAGACTCTAGTTGCCCAGAGAGACAGATGAAGCTTCACGCCCCTTCTTCCTTGTTGGGGCAGGGATGGCCTGCAGATTTGGACAGCAGCCTATACCCTGTGGGTCCAAAATGACCGCAGTTACCCTGGTAGACTTCTTACTATTCAGTCTGTGCCAGCTGAATGTACCTCCAGTTGCCCAGAGAGGCTAGTGCAGGGGCTACAATCCCATTTGGGTGAAAGAAGCTGGTCTCTACTGTCACTGTGATTTTCAGTCATCCTGGCCTCCCTTATGCTGGGGGTGGAGTCAAAATGGTGGCTCCACCCCCTTCTGACCCAGACAGGCCCAAACCCCAGCTGCTCCTAGGGTTATACTACAGCCAGCTGAACCCACAAATCAGTACCTGAAGTTGGCAGCCAGCCGTCTCTCCGTTCCCCGTTTTTGGGAAATGGAGTCTCTAACTCAAGGCACAGAACACCTTCCGAGGCAGTTTTTGCCACCAGAATAGAATGATCACCAGCCTCTGTGGTATGGCCCAGAGAGGTGGGTGCAGGTCCCCACAGGTTCCTCCCATTCGGAGGTGGGCCTGGGGCTTAGGCTAGAGCTGCAGTCCGATCTGGATAGAAAGAAGCCAGTCCTTACCATCGCTGTGATTGTCAGTCTGTCCCCTTTCCCCTCGTGCCAGGGGCAGAGTTAAAATGGCGGCTATCGGCCTCTTTCTGACTTGGAAACGTTCAAACTTCAGCTGTTCTTATGATTATGCTAAAGCATAAGACATAAGTTGGTGCCCAACTGTCTCTTCCTCCCTCGTTTTTTGGGAAGTGGAGCTTCCAATTCCAACCATGGAATAGCTCCCGAGGTGGCTTGTGCCACCAGGGGAGAATGGGCACCAGCCTCTGTGGCATGTAGTGCTCTACTCACGAATCTTCTCTTCAGATGGGCAGTCTCCTTCTTCCATTCTTTCAAGGATGTTGTAGGATGCTTTTCTGGTCTCCTGAAGCCCCCAAACGGGTGCTTTAGGAAGCTCTGGGTGATTACTAACTGCCCTGTAGCAGGAGCTGACTCTTGCAACTCCTTACTCTGCTGCCATCTTGCTGGTTGTCCACAAGTAATCATTTTTAATATATCTCATTCTATGCCTTGATCCTAAACAAATGTCTTCCTAAATGTTGCCTGTTTTTTTAATAAACACTGATTCAATATTTTGCAGGATAGAGCTTTTGTCTATTATTAGGGTAACTTATTTTTTGATGATTTAGGTAATCTGGAACTTAAGTGATAGGGATTTTTCCCTCCATCTGCTTTCCCCCTCCCCTGTTCCCATTGTCCACTGTCAATAGGAAAGTCTGTGTATATTGATCCTCTATTTATCCTGAAAGTGGTGATCTATTTTAAAGGAATTGAATCTTCTCTGCAGGAGGAGTCACTTTTCCATTTAGTTAAAAATCATTTCTGTCTGTAGGGATGACAACAGCTCCTAGTAGCTCAAAAGCTCGAATTGTGAATGTGATGTAACTTGGAAGAATTTTAAATATACAAAGTCTTGGCTGTTATGCATAGTGATTTTCTGTAACAATTTTTAGTTTAAAAAAGAAGAAACTGGCTTTGTGTTCCATGAATTTGAGCTTTGTGCTGTCTATACATTGCTCCTGGTTCACTGGTTGCTGCCTATGATGACATTTTTTTTTTGTTGCAGTCGGCGAGGCTCTGGCCTGGGCAAAAGAGGAGCAGCTGAAGCTCGTCGACAGGAGAAAATGGCAGACCCTGAAAGCAACCAGGAGTCAGTCAATTCTTCAGCTGCACGTACAGATGAAACTCCCCAAGGAGCTGCAGGTAGATGGGCACTTTTTAGCCTTCAAATGCATTTTTTTACTTACAGATTTATTTAGAGATAAATTACCTTTTACAAATGTCAGATATAATGGAAGGGAGGGGACAGAAATATATTAGATGTTACCATCAAAATAAACTTTTTTTTTCTGTTCGCTTCATTTTTGCTTCCTTTTACAGGTCCGTATTTTGATTAGTTGAATTTGTTGTTGATTTTTTCTTGTCCAAATCCAAGTTTATGTTCAAAGGACTGTTAGGAGGGAGTTAAGTCCATTTTTGTTTAAGGTTCTAATATATTTACTTGTGTACATAATACTTGCTCTTTGGTATTTTGAAAAAAATTAAATAATAACAATGTAAGGGTATGGTTTAAATTGTCTCATTCATGTGTACATTTTAATTTAGAATTTTGTAGTTTCTAAAAAATAAGTAGTGTGAATCAAGCAACTTTAAGAATTTAACTATCTACATTTTTATGAACTATTCACTTTTCTTGGTATCTTAGTACAGCAGCAATTAAGGCTTTTCCCCTTCATTTTTAAATATGTGTCTGTTAGCAGTACCAAAACAAGACTGATAGTTCAGTGGTTAACTGTGGCCAACAGATTTGGAAATGTAGTTTGTCACTGACATTTCTCACTAAAATTAATAACAGGTAGAAAGCATTATTATCTGTCATTACAAGCATGGCTGTGCATTCCTTCAATCAAGATGATATGCATAGGTTTTGATTATAGGCACATATGTTCTTGCTTTTGCACAAAGCTATTTCATGTTCTGTTGATTATTTTTGGAATATGTGCTAATTTTCTTTAATGTCTGTGGCAGTAGCTTGTCTCGTTTTCCATGAAGGTGATTCTGGTTTGCCTATTACTGTCTAGGTTTTTTGCCTGTTGTCTCAGCATCCAGTCTGGCTTAGTATGTTTACCACCCGTTTCCCAGTTTTGAATGATTAAGTACACAGTGAACCTTTAGCAACTTTTTGATGAGAAACTTTTTTGAGGGGCACTTTTTTCCTAGAATAGTTTTTCTGAGTGCTTAAATGGTAGATCTTTGGAAAAATAACAATAATTGCATGTGCAGCCTGTTGAAGCTGTTTCTGACACACAGCTTATCCTTCCCAGTGTTATACATTCCTTTCTACTAGTCTTTTAATGTTTATTTTATGTCTGAATATTGAAGTGGAGCAATTCCAAAATGTGTGGCAGAAAGGGAGCTGCTGAATGTGTAGACTCATTACAATAATTATAACCGCTAACTTTATTATAGAGTGTACACTATTGCAGAAACTGTATTAAGCACTTTACATATTTTCCCACTTAACATTCAGAACAACCCCTGCTGAGGTGTGAGTGCTGTTACCACTATTTTATAAATGAGGAAAACTTGCCCAAGGTCACCAGCTAGGATGTAAGACTCTCAAATCCACATCTTAGAAATCAAGTGCACATTTATAACAGTTGTGCCATTCTGCTTCCCTACAGTTAGAAGAGGGTTAGTTTTATTCATTTGGATGTCATTGATGGCCAGGATATACGGATGGGGTGTAAAACTTTGTTCATTGGATCATTAATCTAAGAGGATAAAAGCTTCAAGTGGTCAGACTCAGAAGACTGGTCTTAGCCCTGAGGTGTTTATAAAAACACTCTCATATGTTTCATTTTCATTCAAATTTGAAAACCCATGTGATAAAGGTATTTTCCAAATTTACACACTGTAGCTGGTGAGAAAACATACATTGGCTCATATTTACTGGTTTTAGGAACAGCCCTGGCTTTGTTACATTTTGGGGGATGAATCCCTTATAGATTATTCTGCCAAGTCACTAAAGTAGTTATGGGAAAAGAAACTATTTAATTTTGTATTTATGTTAAGTTCTTCCATATAGTGTGCTTTAGCTCTTTTAGCTTTCCATATGTAAAATGGGAGTTTAAAGAAAAACCCTAAATTAGCATATAGTTTGATGGTGGTACTTTCAAAGAAATAGTTTTTGACAAGTGTGCATTCTTCAGCAGCTTTTGTACAGTTGTTAGAAGACTCCCTTCATTTGAAACATTTATTTTGAAATCATTTTTTTTTAATTATTTTTTAAAAGATTGACTTGATCTCTTTAGTGTTATTTATTTTTAAAGATCATATCTTCCTGACCTCTTTCAGTGGAATTATTGAATTAAGTTACTTCCTAACCACATTGTTCTTATTACTTATCATAAATAATGTATCTTTCTTCTCACACAGATGTAAAAGCATTGCTCCATCTTTGCGAACTTGCCTATATCACCTTGATTTTGACAGTCTTGTTGACACTTAGAATACTTTGATAATGTCTCTGTTTACAAAATACTCTGTATATGTTCCTGCTGGATCACTCTACAGTATAAAATGTGGAGCCTTAAATTCTCCTCCAGCCTGGCCACCTTTGGTCTTTTTTTTTTTTTTTTAAGGTACTAGGGGCCGGGAATTATACCCAGGACCCTGTATACAGGAAGCTGGTGCTCAACCACTGAGCCAGACCAGCTTCCCAGAGTTGGTTTTCTTGTTCGTTTTGCTTGTTGTTGTTGTTGTTGTTGTTGTTTTTCAGGGGGCACCGGGAACCGAACCCGGGACCTCCCATGTGGGAGGCAGGCACTCAACAACTTGAGCCACATCTGCTCCCACACCTTTGGTCTTTATAGAAGAAATGCTAGCCTCTGAAGTGGAAAGTTAAATTCGCCACATTTGTCCCAAGAGTCAGAGGCAAAGTCTTAAGCATTCTTCTTAGCTTTTGGACCTAATCAGAACTGTAATACAGTCTTACGTTCTGCAACCTACAGTTTGAATTGAGAATCTTCATAATATCACATGAACAGGATCAGATAGTTAAAAGAAAGGTACCCAGTTTTGTAACCTTTTCTTTCCCTACTTAGTTTTGTTTGGTACAGTTAAAAATTACATTCCCAACATACTACTTGATGCTGGGACCCACACTGAGGCATAATTAAATTCCTAACAGTCATTCTTCTGGCCTTACTCCAAAGTGTTCATGACACTTTAGAAAAATCTTCCTTTTACTTTCTGTACTCAGCATCTGGTAAACTCATAGCATTTCTTATCAAGTAAAATTTAATTCCACAAGCTTGCTATTATTTTATCCTTGTTTTCCACATAAGAGGTTGCATTGGCTAAAGTATAAAAATCTAGACCTCTAAAATAAAACTCTGTGTATTTACAAAATACTTTTTCCATTGTTTTTATTGTAAACTATTTTACATGGTGCTAATAAAGATAAGGCTAAGACTAGACAGGAGAAATAGCTTTTTTTTTTTTTAAAGATTTAGACACTCCTTAAAATCTGGCACTGAATTTTCCCTGCTCAAAGTTATAGTTTGTATTTCCTCATGGGACAAATCTTGCATATATACGTAACCTATCTAGGTTTGAAGGTGTCACTAAAAGACTTCATTGCTGACTGACTCCTAATGATGTTTCTATTTTCTCACATTCATGACTTTACAAATAGCCACTCCTAATTAAAGTAACCCAAAGGCCAGGCCAGTTTGATTTATCTAATTTTAGAAGATATATATACAGGGAAGTACAGTGTACAAATGTTTAGCACTTTCCATCAAAGTGCTGACAAAAGGATTTTGCAGTTTTCCTTGGGTCCAGTAACTCAGACCTGTGAAAATAGGCACCTGCCCCCATTAAGAATCAGAATATCCCTGCCCCTTGTAATGCTTCTGTGGGTCCCAAATGGTTGGGAACCAGTTAGAGTAGAATGCCATAGCAACTCTTGTGATTATGCGGCTTTCCAAGTTTTGTTTCTTGGTTAATGTCTTCTTTGGTAGTGCAATTTGAGATACTTATTATTCATTATGATAAGTAATAAGAACAATATGGTTAGGAAGTAACTTTTAAAGTAGAAAACTTGAAAAATCATAGGTTGTAGGCCTGCAGAACTTTTTAAAGAAAAGTTCGTTTTTTTGGTTTATGTTTTCTTTTCAGACTGTGCTTTAAAAAAAAAAACAAAAAAATAAAAAACTTTCCTTTTGTAACATTTTAAATTTGCTTTCCACATTGTTGGAAGAGTTTTAAAACAAGCTTTAAGAGCCAGTATAACAAATTCGGTCATATTAGGGACCTGATAACAGTATTCTGTTTCTGTATAATATGAAGCAGCAATATGAAGCAAATTTTAAAAATTGTTACTGAAGAATATGTTTTTGAAGCTTATAGTACAGTACAACCTATAAAGTCAGACTTTGGGTTCAGATCTCTGATCCATTATTAGCTGCCTGAACTTGGACAAGTATATTCAAAGTCACAAAGCCTCATTTGCCTCATGTGCATGATGAAACTTCATAAGGTTGTGAGGAATCACAGAGACAGTGCCTACATATAATAAACATTTAATAAATGCCACCTGTAAGTAGCACTATTGAGTACAGTTATTGATCTCCTTTTTCTTCTCTAAAAGTGTAGATTCCACTAAACTCTGATACCTTTTGACATTAGTACTTCTCTCCTAACCCTCGCCCTTTTTTCCTCTTTCTTCTTTGTAGCCTCTAGTTCTGTTGCAGGGGCTGTCGGCATGACCACCTCTGGGGAGAGTGAATCGGATGATTCCGAGATGGGACGATTACAAGGTAAAATAGACAGTTATCAAGCTTATAAGAAACCATTGCCATGGACTGCCTGTTATTACTGTTCTATTGAAATTAATTCAAATGTTTATTGCTACAAAAATCTAGCAAAGCCTGTACCTCCAGAAAACCTTGTTTAGTAGTGATTTGATGATTTGGAATTGGAAGATGAGCTGTCTGCCTCTTTATTTCTATTGTTTAACTAGACAAAGCCTTATATGTATATTTTTATATTAAAATTTTTTTTGTTGTAGTACACTTGTAGCTGACTTTAGTAAAAAAGGAATATCTTGAAAAGGAGGTAACTTAATATTGTCCAGTGGTACCTGATAACATGAACACATCTAGTAGAGTGCTTGTTTGCCTTGTTCTTTTGTCATTGTGATCACCTATTCCAAAATGAATTAAAGTATGTACATAAACAGATTTTTTGGTGTTTTAAGTGCTTTTACAGAAAGCAGTCTTATCTGTGCTTTTTACAAGTGACGGTACATTCTTATCTGAGATGACTGACACATAAATCCCCAATGTGAGGCTTAATAAGAAACATCATTTATAAATAAATCAGTTTCCGATTGCTTTTCAGTTCTTGAGTAAACTTAAACTATCTCCTTTTGACTGGAACAGCACTTTGAAATTTGGAACTGATGAGAATAAGGTTCTGCTTTTCATGTTTTTAGGGGGGGTTCTCATGAAAACTAACTGGGAATACTATCAGAGAAAACAGGACAAAGGTGCTTACATAGAATTTTTCAAAATAATTTACCCTGGGGTTTTCTTGTATCATTTACAAGAAATCCTGCTGATTTTTAATATTTAGATATTTGAAGCTGGCAGAAAGGTGTCTTAGTATATATTAGTTACTTTAATATATTAGTCTTGAAAGTTTAGTGTAGTAAAAGTTTTCAGAATGGAAAGTAACATTGACTAAATCAGTTATGTCAGATGAATCAGTTCCTTGAAAGTTTTAGATAATCTCAGTGGTATTGTCAACTAAACTTCCCCCTTTCCCCCCTTTTTTCTCTTTTTCTACAGCTCTGTTAGAGGCCAGGGGTCTTCCTCCTCACCTCTTTGGTCCTCTTGGTCCTCGGATGTCACAACTTTTCCACAGAACAATTGGAAGCGGAGCTAGTAAGTGAATACTTTTAAATTAGTCCTTTGTGAAAACCCTTAGTAATTAGCTGAGTACTGTTTTTACTGTTACCTATTAGTGAAAGCATGTATAAAGGAAGTTTTCATAATCTGTAACCTGTTTTAAAAACAGAGCTTATGCATATTCTCACCTCAAATATAGTAAATTTGAGATTTTCTTCTCTGCTTTTATTTTCAATTGCTGAATTGGAATCATAGAAGAAAACATTTTTTATTTTGTCAAATTAATGTATTATAACAGAGATCTTATATACAGTAGATAAGTCAGTGGCTCTTTTGAAACTTCAGATTTATAGCCAAGAATAACTGTTGTATAATTAAGTTCTTTCTAGTGTAAAATACTATTCTTTAACTTCCTTAAACAAATTTACACTTAAACATTTTTTTAAAATAACTTCATTGATGATGTTTCCATAGAATCAGTAGGCTGTTTGAACACTTCAGTCTTAATTCATAATTTCTAATGTCTTCTTGAAGCCAAAGCCTGTTAGCTCTATACCAATATGTGCTTATATACTTTTCACCAAATATTTCAATTTTTTTTTTTTAAGTAGTGCAGTGTGTATATGTGTGCCTAGATATGTGTATTGTACTTGAGGCTTTTTCAGGTTTCTGCATCAGGAAATTTGAGAATCA
>JAQZBX010044560.1:0-21324 GCA_029593785.1 Cabassous unicinctus
TATATGTATCCAGTACATTTAATTGAGAAATGTATGTTTTTATTCAACTGTATTTTCTTTTTATTTTTAAATTATAGTTTATATTTTCAATTATTAAATGTACAAAATAAAGTAAAAAAAAAAAAACTGTCCAAGGTCCACAGCTAAGTGGGAGGAGAATTGAGGTCTTACAACTCCTGATCCCTTTCTTAACAGAGCATTATAATAAAGCAATATTCACTATTACATCAACACACAATTTTTTTTTTCCAGGAGCTACTGGGGATTGAACTCAGAACTTCGTACAGGGGAAGCAGGCACTCAACCACTGTGCTACATCCGTTCTCTAATGAGAGTTGGTTTTTCCGCTTGTTTGTTTTTTGCTTTGGTTTTTTAGAAAGGTACAGGGATCAAATCCAGGACCTCGTACATGGGAAGCAGGTGCTCAACCACTGGAGCTACATCTGCTCCTCAATGAGAGTTGGTTTTTTCTTTTGGTTTTTTGCTTTTGTTTTCCACGAAGTGCTAGGGATCGAACCCGGAACCTCATACATGGGAAGCAGGTGTTCAACCTCTTGAGCTACATCCACTCCCCTCGACATACTTATGAAATACCTACTCTGGGCCAGGAACCATAACAACCAAGGATAAAAACAAGAATAAGATATCCTGCTGCCCTCCAGGAACATATAGTCAGGAGAGGGAGGAGTCAACAATTACTACGCAGGGTCCAAAGTACAAAGACACAGGGAAACACTAGAGCTACACAAGGCTCGAGCTCTAGGGTGCTCACCAGAGAAGATGCTACATGGAGAAGCAGCTGCTTTGACAGTAATCTCTCGCATCATTTATTCATTGATTCAACAAGTGTTAATATTGAGTTTTCTACATACTGTTCCTGGTGCTAGCAATAGAATGGTGAACAATCCTTCCCCTTGGTGAGCAAGGCCAGTTCTAAGGGAGGATCTTAACAGAAGTCACAGGTATCCTTCCCTAATCATCAGATTTTTTAAAATTGTATAATGCTGCATTGCTAGGGTCTTTATGTGGAGAGAAGGAAGAACTATATTCTTTCATGTTTTTCCTATAGTTCTACAAATTGAAAAGTCAAATCTAGTAAGACTGCTATGGTAGTAATAAAGTACAACTACAATTTATAAAAGCCGCCTCATATTAAAGTCTTCTATTGAGAGATGAGTATATTCCATTCTCATTACACTTATTTTTCCAATTCTAAAGAAAAGGTTTGAAATGAAGAGACTTGGGTGCTGGCCTTTGAAGAAAAGAAAGTCCTATTTGTCTTTGTATTGTCATCACCTAGCAGTGTAGCTGGCACATAATAGGTGTTCAATAAAGTTGAACTGCTGTTTCCCTACCACCTTTCAACAAAAGGTGTATCCCATAAGGCAACAAAAAGAGCGCTAAAGGAAGCTCTCCTCTACTCCTGGCCAGGGCTCTATTAGGAGAGAGGATAGACAGTATTTCTTTCCTACCTCCTTCTAGGGACAAGTGGATGGCTATATTTCAAAGCACTGGAGCATTAAGAATAAAAACTTCAGCTCCATCAAATACAACTGGGTAAACTGGGCAAGTCACTGAAATTCAGAGCTTCAGTTTCCTTGCCTGTATAAAAGAGAAAACAATAACTACTGTAAAAACTAAATAAGAAGACATATATAAAGCAACTAAAACGTTACCTGGTTCCAGAAGATGCTCAATAAATAGTAACTTTTTCTACTAAAGTAATAAATTTGTCACTTAAGCCTCACTTGTAAAATGAGGGAAATAATATATCTAACACAGTTACAGTGAGGAATAAATAAAAATTAGAAATTATACAGAGAACAATGCTGCCGTTAAGCACCAAAAAAAACCTGCAAACTATTATTATTGGTACTGGCATGAATACCTCTACAAATGACATTATTAGAATAAAAGGGGAAATTTGAATATGGACTGTATAATTGATAATAGCATGTTAAATTTCCTCAGGATAACCTGGTATTATATAACTATATGGTGATTATGTAGAAGAATGCCCTTGTTCTTACAAGATATATATGAAGTATGTAAGGGATGAAGTACAACTAATTACCAAATAGTTGAGAAAACACACACATATGCGTGCATGTGTGTGTAAAAAGAGATACTCATAAAGCTAATGTGGCAAAATGTTGTCAATTTATGAATTAAGTAAAGGGTAACTGGGTGTTCATTTTAACCCTGGAACTTTTGTGAAGGTTTGAAATTTTTCTAAATAAAATCTTGAAAAGGGGGAGCCTAAACTACATGTCATTCCAATACCCTTTCCTAACCCAAATGCTATAACCATAAACTATCATTATCAGGATATCTTTCAAGAGACCATCTACCACATTTGTTAGATTAGGCTAAATAAAAAACTATTTTGAAGAAAAAGTAAATTAAAAGATGAAAATTATCAGATAAAATAACACTTTTTCAAGAAACTCAAATTATTCATTTAATTTTCATTAAAGTCAGAATATATTTGAGTATGTTTAAGAGCTGGATAGAATGACTTACTTTAAGAAGAAAAGGTGGTATTTCTTTCCTATCTAATATCTCATTTCATTCTCACAACAAAGGAATGAGTGAGGGGATTTTGAGTCTTTCATATCCTTCATATTGCTGTGCACACAATATAACTTTTTTAAAGAAATAAGATATTTAAACATACAGAGAAGAATATAACACATGCCAATGGTCTAACCCATCTTGATTAACAAATGTTTAGGGAAGCGGGTGTGACTCAATCGATATAGCTCCCGTTTACCATATGGGAGGCCCCGGGAACCGGGGCCTCCTTGTGAGGGCAGGCCGGCCCCCGTGGCGCGGTGGGCTGATGCAGCAAGACCTCACAGCAAGGGGGAGATAAGCAGACACAGAAAATGGACACAGCAAACACAAGCAGCAAGGGGGGAATAAATAAACAAATAAATCTTTAAAAAAAAAATGTTTGCATTTTGCAATATTTTCCTCATATTTTTTAAAAGAAACAAAACATTAGATAATTAGAGATACAGGTGACAGCCACTTTGCTCCCCATTCCACTCTTACATTCTAGCCAGAGGAAATGGCACTCCTAAACCTGGTATGTTTGTTTTTTTTTTTCAGCCAATGTTCTTAAAACTCTAGTACATATGAATACCTCCAGTAATATATCATTTCACTTTATACATCCAATTGCTTTGCTTTTTTTACTCAATATTGTTTTGAGATTTATCCATGTTTGAATATATATAATGTATGTATTCATATTCATTTTATCTGCTATTCCATTATATAACATGATTTATCAATTCTTCTGTGTACAAACATTTAAGTTATTTTTAATCTTTCCTCTTCCAAAAATGCTACAATAACCATCAATGTAAATGTCTCCTAGTAACACTTTGGCAAGAATGTTTCAAACATACACTCTGAAACAGAATTATGGGGTTATAGTGTGAGGCATACCTTCTACTTTTTAAAATACTGCAAAACTGCTCTCTTAAGTGATTGTACTGACTACATCCCTACCAGTACTGTATGAGGGTTCCTACATCCCTACTCACTGGCCAACACTAGGTATAATCAGACTTTATAAATCTTTGGTAATCTGATGAAAAAACAATTGTCCTGGAAATTTAATTTGCATTCTTTGATACCACTGAGCATAGGAATCTAGTCACATTTATTTTCATTCTTATTTTCTCTTCTATAAATTCAGGGTACATATCCTTGATATATTTTCTAATTGAGTCATTTGTCTTTTTTAATTGATTTATAGGAGTTCCTTATATTGTCTGGATACCAATCCTTTGACAGTTGTATGTACTGTAAATATTTTCTCTCCTATCCATGGACTGTCTTTTCTTTTTCATTGTGGTATCTTTGTTGACATAACTTTTCAATTTGAATGTTGTCAATCCACTAACTTCTGCCATAATGGTTTGTGCTTAAGACATCCTCCTCTACCCTGATATCATAAAGACATTCTTCTATACTCTAAGTTTAAAATTTCATTTTTGTGGTATTGAGTGAACAACAGTGTGATTATATTAAAAGCCATCGATTATACACTTTGGATAGATTGTATGGTATGTGAATATATTTCAATAAAACTGCTTAAAATATAAATGTACAAGAACAGCCAGAAATAGCAGTTATGTGTAGCAAGGGAAGCATAGCGAGACTGAGAGGTGATGAATTTTATCTTTTTTTAAATTATTATCGAAATAATGAAAATGCCCTAATAATGAAGAAATGAATGCACAACTATGTGATTATACCAAATACCACTGATTGTACACTTTGGATGAATTGTTTATTAGTATGTATCAAATGACTTTTAGAATCATCTTGTCAAGTTTGTTCATAAGCCTAATTGGGGTTTATAGATTAGGGAGAATGAACATATATACATGATTGAGTCTATCCAGGCATGAACAGGTTATAGCTTTACCTTTATTCAAGTCTTTCTTCAGTCTTTCAATAATGTTTTATAATTTTTCTCCTTCAAAAGAATGTGTGTCTAGGTATCTTAGAGATGTTATTATTGTGAATAGAATTCTTTTTTATAATTTTTTACTAATTGGTTATGAGTAGTGCAGAGGACCACTACTGTTTTTATATTAATGTCACATTTGAAAACTTTGCTGAAGGTTAGGCATTTGTAACAGTTTGAAGCTTTTTTGGGTTCCCAGAAAAGATCAAGTCCTTAGAGCTAATCCATTCCTGTGCATGTAAACCTATTGTAAGTGGGAACTCTTGATTAAATTACTTCAGCTAAGGGCATTTGATTAGATTGCATGACCCAGGGTGGGTCTTAACCATTTTACTGGAGTCCTTTACATATGGAAGAATAAAGCCACAGACAGGAAAAAAAAGATGCAGACAGAGAGAGAGGTCCTGGAGTCAGAGGCTGGAGTCAGCAGAGCAGAGAGGCACAGAAAGAGGCCCCCAAGAGGCTGAGAGAGAAGGCCACAAAGAGCAAGAAGCTGAAGACAAAACCCAGCATTGTGCCGTGCCATGTGCTTGATGACCCACAGCTGAGCTCAGGGAGACCGTGAGCTTGGAGGAGAGGGCAGAAACCAGCAGAGCCACCATTGTGTCTTGCTACATGGCATGAGTTCAGGATCCAAAGCAGCCAACCTTTGGTGAGACAGCATCTCCAACAATGCCTTGATTTGGGCACTTTCACAGTATCAGAACTGTAAGCTTTTAACCTAATAAATTCCCATTGTAAATGCCAACCCATTTCTGGTATATTGCTCCCAGCAGCTTTTAGCAATCTAAAACAGCATTCAAATAGTTTTTCTGTAGATTCTTGTGAATTTTTAACGCATTGTTATCATTTGCAAATACTCATAATACTTATTCTTCTCTCCAATTTTTTTGCTTTGTATTCTTTTTTTCTTGTATTATGATATTTGGTAGTATATTAGTCAGCCAAAAGGGGTGATGATGCAAAGTACGAGAAATCTGTTGGTTTTTAAAAAGCGTATTTATTTGGGGTAAAAGATTACAGTTACAAGGCCCTAAAGAGTTCAACTCAAGGTACCATAAGAGGTACTTGCTCACCCAAAGTCATTTGCCACGTGTTGACACAAGATGGAAGGTGATGTCTGCAAGGGTTCAGCCTTCCTTCTTCCTGTAAGGGCTCCGTGGTCCCAGCTTCTTCCAATCTCATCTGTAGGCTGGCATTTAAGGCTTGTTTCTCAGGGCTTCTCAGCTGCTCTGTTCTCTTCAGATAAAAACTATCAGGCTCATCTCTCTTCCCGGGGCTTCTGCCCTGTCTATGGAGCTGACTCTCTGGCTCTGTGTTCTTCTTCTCTGTGTATCTACTTCTGTGTTCTTGATTGAGCGTCCGTTTACATAGCCCACCAAGGGGGCAGGGACTCAACCCTGCATACCCTAATGATGTGGTCGAATAAAAGCTCTAATCTTGATTTAATCAATACCTTTAATCTTTTTAATTCAAATAAAGCCTTTGAACTTAAATCAATCAAAGGGTATCATGCCCAGAGGAACAGACCAGCTTACAAACATAATCAATATCTCTTTTTGGAATTCATAAATAATATCAAACTGCCACAAGTAGGACCTCTAGTACAGTGTTTTGGGTTTGTTTGTTTTTTTGGGGGGGAGGTACCAGGGATTGAACCCAGGAACTCATACATAGGAAGCAGGCACTCAACCACTGAGCTTTACGCGCTCCCTTCCAGTACAGTTTTATAGAAACACCATCTGCAAACACTATAATTTTGATTCTTCCTTTCAAGCCTTTTCCCTTTTGCATCTTCTTCTTGTCTTACAGCATTCACCAGGACCTCCAGAATACCATGTTGTAAAGAAGCAGCAAAAGCAGGCACTTTTGTCTTGCTAATTTTAAATGCTTCACTTACTAAGGACACTGTAGCCTTTCAGCAAATATCCTTTATCACACTGCTACTCAACCTACAGAATGGGAGAAAATATTTGGAAAGCATATATGTGATAAGGGTTCACTATCCATAATACATAGAAAACATCTACAACTCAACAACAACAAAATGACCCAATTAAAAAATGGGCCAAGGACTTGAATAGATACTTCTGTAAAGAAGGTATATAAATGGCCAATAAGCACATGAGAAGATGCTCAACATCATTAGCCAACAGGGAAATGCAAATCAAAACCACAGTGAAATATCATCTCACACTCCCTAGAATGGCTATTATGAAAAAGACAGAAAATAACAAGTGTAGACAAGGATATAGAGAAATAGGAACTGTTGTACATTACTGGTGGGAATGTAAAATGGTGTGGAAAACAGTTTGGCAGTTCCTCAGAAAGCTAAATATAGAATTACCATATGACTTGGCAATCCCACTTCTACATATATACCCAAAAGAATTGAAAGCAGGGACTCAAAGAGATGTTTGTACACCAATGTTCATAGCAGCATTATTTACAAGTGTCCATCAACAAATGAATGGATAAGCAAAATGTGGTATACACATACAATGGAATATTATTGCATATTGTATTATTACAATAGAATTTATAGAGACAGAAAATAGATTACAGGATACCAGGAGAAGGAGTGGGAGTGTGGCTGGGGAATGGAAATTTAATGCTTAATGGGTACAGAGTTTCTGTTTGGGGCGATGGAAAAGTTTGGATAACAGATGGTGGTGATGGTAGCACATTTTGAATGTATTTAACACCACTAAGTTGTATACTTGAAATTGGAAATTTTACATTGCATATATGATACCATAATAAAATTTTTAAAAAAATAATTGACTATAAATGTAAGGGTGATCAATTTTTAAATGCTAATTCTAAAACTTCATTGTAATGTTCTATAAACAAAGATTCACATTGTCAATCTAAAACTTCTGGTAGAAATTATTTCCTTTGACCTATATCACCAAAAGGGCACTTTAGGATGTTACTGATCCTACTTATGAGAAATTTTAAGAAAACACAGATAAATTCAGGTTTGTACATGCTTTCTCCATCAAATCTGTTAAATGACATAATTAGTAATTAAAGTAGTCTTGTTCTGTAATTAAACTTCCAACTATTCCTGAATATCTGTCCCCTAAGTGTATGTAAATATTCTCGTGAAATTAAAGATTAATAAAATAGTTATTCATTCCAATTTAAAAATACCCTTGGGGGGCGGATGTGGCTCAAATGGTTGGGCGTCCGTCTGCCATATGGAGGGAACTGGGTTCGATCCCTGGGACCTCCCGGTAAAATTAAAAAAAAAAAATATATATATATATATAGAAGGCGCATGGGCTGTCAGGCTCTCTGTGTGCCGGTGAGACGCCAGGCCCCGGGAGCCATGCAGCAAGATGATGATGTAAAAGGAGAGAGACAAGACGAGATGCTCCGAAAGCTCTGAAAACCAGGAGCCGAGGCGGCGCAGATGGCAGAACACCTCTCTCCTACATTGGAGGTCTCCAGGATCGAATCCTGGTGAAGACTGGAGGAGGAGGAGGAGAAGAGATGAAACAGACACAGAGAATTGCCCAGTGAATGGACACAAACAGCAAAATGGGGAAGAGGGGGTTTAAAATGGATCAAGTAAATAAATAAATCTTTAAAAAAAAAAAATACCCTTTATCTGGGAAGTGGATGTGGCTCAAGCGATTGGGCTCCTGCCTACCATGGGAGGTCCATGGTTCAGTTCTTGGTGTTTCCTAAAGAAGACAGCAAGCTGGCATGATGGGAAGGCATGGCAAGCTGACACAAGATAACCCAACGAAAGACACAAGAAGAAAAACAATGAGAGACACAACAAAGCAGGGAGCAGAGGTTCCCGGTGCCTCCTAAAGAGGACGAGCAGGACAGCAAACTGGTGCAATAGGCAGGTGCGGTGAGCTGACACAGTAAGATGACACAAGAGACACGAGGAAAAACATAAGAGAGACACGACAAAGAAGGGAACGGTGGTGGCTTAAGCGATTAGTCACCTCCCTCCCACTTCAGAGGTCCTGGGCACAGTTCCCAGTGCCTCTTAAAGAAAAAAAGAAGACAAACAAACATAGCAAGTGAAAACAACAAGGGGGCAGAGAGAGATAAATAAATCTTTGAAAAAATAAATAAAATAAAAATACCCTTTATCAGGTAGAGGATGTTCTCCTCTAGTTTGATTTTATTTACTTTTTCTTCTATATTTATTCAGATGGCCACATAGTTCTTCTCTTTTAATCCATTAATATTGTAAATTACCTTAATTAATTTTTAAATTAGCATCCCGGTATTCCCAGAATAACCCCTATTTGGTCATAATATTTTTGTTTATACATTACATGGTTTGGTTTGCTACATTTTGCTCAGGATTTTGCCAACCACATTAACAAGGGATGCTGGCCTAAAAATTTCCTTTCTTATGATGTCCTTGTGTGATTTTGTATCAAAGCTATACACCAATCTCATAAAATTAGTTGACCAGTCCTCTCTATTTCTAACCTCAGGACAAAGGGGTTATCTGTTCCCAGAAGGTTTGGTAAAACTCACCTGATACTTTTTTGTGATTAGATTTTTTTTTTTTTTTTACTACTGGTGCAATTTCTTTAATGGCTCTGGTACTTTCAGGTTTTCTATTTCTTCTTGAGTTAATCCTAGAGACATATTTTTCTAGGAAATTAGCCATTTACATGTAAGCTTTCAAGTTTACTGGCATTAAGTTATTCACAGTAGCATGATTACAATTTTTCACGTCTACTGTGGCAGACTGATTTAAGTATCCCCTCAGAAGACATGTTCTTAATCTCAATCCACATCCCTGTGGGTGTGAACCCATCATAAAGGGGACCTTTCACAAATGTTCTTTTTAGCTAAGGTGTGGCCAAACTGAATCAGGATGGATCTTAATCTGTATTACTGGAGGTCCCATAGAGAGAAGCCACAGGGAAAAGCTATAATTCAGCAGAAACTTGAAGAGCAAACATAGGGAGAGAAAGATTGCCATGTGATGGGAGGCAGTAATGCAAACCAAGGAATCACAAGGATTCCTACAGACTTGGGGGAGAAAGTGTGGTCTTGTCAATGCCTTGATTTTGGATTTCTAGCCTCCAAACTGTGAGACAATAAATGCTTATTGTTTAAGCTAAATCCATTGTGTGGTATTTGTCATAGCAGATGGGCAAACTAATACATTACTATAGATGTAGCTATCTCTCCTTTTCCATTCTTAATATTGTCTACTTGGACTTTTGCTTTTCTCCCCCCAAACAATATCGCCAAGGTTTATTACATTACTTTATTTTCATAGAACCTTGCTTTCTATGTTTTCTATGTTTGTTTCCCATTTCATTAACATATGCTTTTTGTTATTCTCTTCTTTCTTACTTTCTTTAGTGTTACTTTGTTTACTTCATTAATTTTCAATCTCTATTTTATAATATATTCACTTAAGATTACAAACTATAGATTTCTCTAGATGCAACACATAAGTTTTAAAATGTGGTCCCTTCATTATCATTCACACATGAATTATTTAGAAGTACGTACATATGTGAGGAGGTGGAGATGGGGTGGCTACTGTTTTGTTAAGGGATTTCTAATTTATCATACTGTTGTCAAAGAATGATGTCTGTATGATACTGAGTCTTGTGGAATCCTCTTTTTCCATATCAATTTTAATTTTTTTTTCTTACTGTCTTTTACGTCTGATATTAATAGTTTTCTAGCTTTCTTTTTGTTAGCATTTTACTGGACTATCTCTTTCCATCACTTACTTTTGTATTTACTTTTTAATTTGTAATTATGACATATAAATATTCAGAAAATAGAGGACTAATGGCATCTATGTACCAACTAAGAGATTAAATAGATGTTTACATCTTGCCCAAGGGAAGACATTTTCAGGGTCACATTCATAGAGAAGAGATGAACCCTGCAAAAAGGCCACTGAATTAAAAGAAAGGCAGAGGTCAATAGAATAATTTTCACAGACAATTGACAGAAGTCCTTACAGGATGCAGATTTAAGGAAGGAAGGAAAACATTCTTAAGGTTATATGTTCATCTAAAAACCTTATTGGATCCATTCTAAGATGCCATTGATTATAAGATGAATCCCATTGGAAGAGATGTTAAAATATGAAAAACTATGTTGTAGAATCAAAGAAATAAGGCACTAGCAGAAGTCAGTGCTGAAACTATTAATAATCTGTCATGGTACAATGCTGACCTATCTTGTCATGGACTAAAATGAAAGAGTCCAGGTAAAACATCTTCAGGGAATCACGGTCAACTATGATGTCCCAGACAATAGTAATTGGTACTCTGTTTCCATTAGACCAGGTAAAAGAGTTACTTTTAGACACACATGGAATATTAATTTTTCAAGGCTCACAATACATTTATTATTAAAACTCTGTTGAATATAATTCACCATACTTTGATGATTTTTAAGGCCCTTTAAGATGTTTAAAACCTAGGACTCATCTTTATTAATAGTAATTACAGTAATTATTAATTACAACAATAACTATTGGGACCCGAAGTCCCAAACATGTGCACTTTGTTTTGTTTTTGGTTTTTCTTTAGGTGGTACCAGGGATTGAACCCTGGACTTCATACATGCAAAGCATGTGTTCAACCACTGAGCTACACCCACTCCACTGCACTTAATATATTAACTTGATTTTCACAATTCTATGAGTAAACAGCATGATGTCCATTCCACAGATAAGGAAACTAGGGCTCAGAGCTTAATAGGATCAATTGCCTGAAGCCACTAAAGCTAATAAAAGACAGAATCCAGATTTGAATTCCATCTCTTATATGCCCTGTTCTTGCCAGTACCCCCACACTGCCTCTCTAATGTTGCCATTTCTCCATTGTGCAGAAATTACATAAAAATGTCAATATTTTGCTTTGGCTAGTATTTGGGGTGGGGGGCGGAATGGGACAGGACTCAGGCAACATTTCACCTTTCAATTAGGGCAAGGGCACCATCTAGTGGCACACACTTTGCAACCAAAATAGTCAAAGAAAGCAGACGGGAAGGTATTTGTTCTTCACTCTTCTGCTTTCCTTCACTGTTTCTTGTTTTTTTTTTTGGCTTTTATTTTTTTATTATCAGAAAATGTTATAAATATTTTATAACAATGGCATGGCTAATGTAGATCTATGTCATTAGATATTCTAATCTAAATGTTTTTTTTTTGTTTTTGTTTTTATCTTTTTTTTTTACTTTATCTTGTACATTTAATAATTGAAAATATAAACAATTAAAAACTAAAATGTAAACACACTTGAATAAATATATACATTTTTCAATTAAATGTAATGGATACATATAAAATTTTTTTTTAATCAAACAATATGTTACACAATATATTTGGTTCATAGTAACGCATTCATACAGTATTTGTCCTTTTAAGTCTAAAAACAAGTTGGGGTATCTGCATTAACCCTTCTAGTCAGGAGGTAAGGGAGTACGGCAACATTAAGGACTGAACAGGGTTGTGAAATGAGACAGACCCAAGTTCAATCACAGATTCACCATTTACTGTGTGGCCTTAGCAAGTTACTAAAAATGGCTTAAGTCTCAGTCTCCTCATCTGTAAAATGGAATAACACCATTTACCTTATAGGGCTGTCATGGGAAAAGCCATCCAGCATAGTGCCTGATCTATAGAGCTTTCTCAGTAACTACTAGTTCCTTTCCCTGTTCTCCTTTTATGTAGCCTAAAACCACGTGGGTGTTTTGCTTTGTTTTTCAGAAAACATATCATATCACTGGCTCATGTGTTTAAAGATAATAAATTCCATAGTTGTTTAGTGTGTAACCCATAGTAAAGTCAAATTTCCCAACATTTGTCATTAATTTTAAAAATACGTAAAATCAACAATAAACATTTTTTTAGTATCTCCTATGTGCCCAGCACAGTGAATGGGAACTCACTATCGAATGCAGAAAACAGACAAATTAACATATAATATCATGTAATAAGTACTTTCATGGCTGTAAGTGATAAATTGTATGAAAATGGAGGGGGGAGACCTAACCTGTTGGAAGGATGTGAATCAGGAAGACTTTACAAAAGAAGTGACATTTGAAAAGTCTCTTGAAAAGATCAGCTCACCATATAAAAGGCACAGAACATTCCTGACATAAGAAAAAACATGTCAGAAAGCAATGAGGAGGGGGAAGTGGATGTGGCTCAAGCAACTGAGCTCCCACCTACCACATGGGAGGTCCCGGGTTTGGTTCCTGGTGCCTCCTAAAGAAGACGAGCAAGACAGTGAGCTGACGCGACAGGCTGGCGCAGTGAGCTGACGCAACAAGATGACACAAGAGACACAAGGAGGAAAACATAATGAAAGACGCAAAAAAGCAGGGAGCGGAGGTGTCTCAAGCGATTAGGAGCCTCCCTCCCACATTGGAGGTCCCAGGTTCAGTTCCTGGTACCTCCTAAAAGGAAGATGAGCACACAATGAACAGAGAGCAAATGCAAACAATGAGGAGGTGGGGAGAAATAAATAAATAAAATAAATCTTTAAAAAAAAAAGAAAGCAATGAGGAATGAAGAAACAGAGACAGGAAGAAGTAAAGAGTGACTGGTATATAGGATAGGATAGATGGAGGGAAGAGGGAGAGCTGTGGTACGGTAAATGATAGCCCATTTAGCTTACTTGATACTTACTTGATGCATTATCTATCATCACCATTGCTATCATTATCCACAGCAGTTATCATTTATTGGATGTATACTATCTGCCAGATCCTGTACATAGATAATTGCTAAGCCTCACAACAATTCTGCAAGTTATATAATGTTATCTTCATAGAGGCTAAGAAATTTTCCCTGTGTCATAGAGACCGTAAAAGGGAGAGCTGTGCAAGATTCAACCCCAGGTCTCTCAGAATCTTTTCAACTACACCAATGGTTCCCAACCTTAGCTGCACAACACAATCACCTGGAGACTCTGTTAAGAAATAAAGCTTATAGAACTCTACTCTAAAACAGCATAGCTAGAGGATGGGACTTGGGGAACCTGTATTTTTAACAAACTTTCTAGATGTTTCTTAAACAGGAAGCCAAATGGCAGTCCAGCTTTTTTGAAAATATCACAGTCTCTTAAAACACACAAACACACACACACACACACACTACTAATTAGGTACCATCGATATGCCAGTTGCCCAATCCTCACAAAATTATCCAAGAAAGGTATTATAATCCCCACTTTAAAGAGGAAAAAACTCAAGCTCAGGAAGCTTATAGCTTTGTCTCTTCCAGTTAAAAAGGCAAAGGGTAAAAATGGGATTCAAACACAGCTAAATCTGGTTCCTCTCTGTCTTGCTGTATGGTAGGCAAAATTCTAATAATGGCTCCTAAAGATACCCCTGTATAATCTCCTCCCCTTTAAGTATGGGTAGAATCTGTGAATATGATGAGATATCACTGGATTATGTAACATTATATGACAAAAGAAAGATTATCTAACCTAATCTAATTATATGAGACCTTTTAAAAGTAGTGAGTTTTCTCCAGCTGGTAGCATAAGCATTAGAAAGATTCATTGCACTTTACTTACTTGAAGATGAAAGATTCATTGCACTTTACTTACTTGAAGATGGAAGGGGACACATGACAAGGAATACAGGCTCTAGAAGCTGAGAGCTGCCCCCAGCTAATAGTCAGCAAGGAAACAGGGACCTCAGTCCTACAACCACAAAGAACTGAAATCTGCCAACAACCTGAATGAGCCTGGAAGAGAATTCTTCCTACCAGAGCCTCAGATCAGAGCCCAGCCCAGCTAACACCTTAATCTCAGCCTTGTGAGACCCTGAGCCAAGACTTCTGACCTACTGTGAGATAATAAATGAGTGTTGTTTTAAGCCAATTCATTATCTTGAAGTTTGGGTAAGTAAAAGGAAAGAATCAAACATTTATCCTACCTATTTGTACTGTACCACCAGGTAACCAAATAACAGATGAAAAGAAGTGTCTCATAAAATTATTTCTGATAAATAAAAACAGGGAAGTAGATGTAGCTCAAGCGACTGGGCTCAAGCCTACCACATGGGAGGTCCCTGGTTTAGTTCCCAGTGCCTCCTAAAGAAGACAGTGAGCTCACATGATGGGCCGGCGTGGCGAGCTGACACAACAAGATGATGCAACAAGAGACACAAGAAGAAAATCATGAGTGACACCACAAAGCACGGAGCGGAGGTGGCTCAAGCAATTAGGTACCTCCCTCCTACATCAGAGGTCCCTGGTTCGGTTCCCCATGCCTCCTAAAGAAACAAGCAAGACAAACAGACACAGCCAGTGCAAACAACAAGGGGATGGGAAGAAATACATAAAATAAAATCTTTTAAAAACAAACAATGATACAATACCATCATTTTGCAACCCCCAGTAAACCAATGTCTCTAGGTATTGAGTATCAACAGCTGCTAATATTAAAAATGAGCAAAAACTAGAGGCGATCAGGCCCTGATAAAAGAACACACCACTACCTTGGCAAAGGGATCAAACCTGAGTCTGAACCAGTCTCTGGATCCAACTGCCAAATTGCAAGATAAACAGAGGACAGAAGAACTTGCTGAACTGAACCATGAGTATATAATCAGTGAAATCTAGAACACAGCAAACTCCTATAGGTAAAAGGGTCTGGATTCTTCAATAGGTAAATTGTAAGCAAAAGACATCAAGCTTTAAAAAAAAAGGGGGGGGGGGCATGCTAAAACTATAGAATTTAGGGTGCACACTTTGGGTGGTAAAATTATAAAGTAATGCCAGAAGTGATTACTATAACTGTCAAAATAGAGGAGAGAGGAGGCTACAATTTGAATGAGGCACATGGAGAGGCTTTAGGGGTGGCTGGCAAAATTCTGTATCTTAACCTGGGTAATAGTTATAGGATTAATAATTAATTTATATTTAAAAGAAAAAAGTTATTATATGCAGCAATCAGAAAGTGGTCCTAGTCTAGCTTTGGATTCAAATGAAAAGCTGTCTCAATACACCTCTGCCAAAGTATCACTACTGAGCCTATCTCAAGCCAAAAAAGCTGGTAATACCAGACCGAGTGTGACTGAGGTCAATAGCAAGTGCTTAGAAAAGCAAGTACACCAAGCTGACAAAAGAAACCAAAGTGTCAGGGGGGAAGGGGGGATCAGTAAACAGTATAGAGGAGAAAAAAATAAGTTAAATGTTTAAAAATCTTTAAGCTATCATATATATACCAAATGCTCAAAACAGGTCTGTCTCATTTCTCTCCTGCATATTTGCCATACTTACTCCTATCTCAGTGGCAGAATTTTTCCATTACAATTTGGTTTCTTTCTTAGAGTTACTGCCCATTTCTACCAAACGATTGCTAATAAAAGGAATAATATGTTTATAACAAACATATTCACATCTTCAAGATGTAGAATAAAAGATGGCAGAAAGCAGAATAAAAGGTGACTGAAGAAGAAAACGCTACTAGAAGCTGATTCACCTGGTTATGATAAAGGAAGGTCCTTCTTTAGTAACAATGGTGTACTAGAGAAACTAGAAAGCCCAGCTATTCATTCTTTCTTGACTTTACCTATTTGGGCAACGGTGGAAACTGAATGGGCAATTAAAAGTAGCTTGAAGCTAGAGGCCTCCACTGTTGGAGCACCTGAAGTGCCATTAGTCTGAACTGAGATGTGCTGTAAGTGTAAATTATACACAGGATTTCAAAGGTTTAGTATGAAAAAAATGCAAATTATCTTATTAATGATTTTTGCTGAATACATGTTAAAATGTTTTGGGTATAATGGGCTAACAAAATTTATTATTGAAATTAATTTTACGTGTTTCTTTTTATTTTTTTAAATATGGTTACAAGAAATTTTAAAATTACATATAAGCTTTGCATTGTATTTCTACTGGAGAGCACTGCTATGTAGATCATTATTAAATAGTATTGAACAGGATGAACAAAGCAGCTAACAGTAGGGATTTATAGACTTTTTTTGTACTGTTTGCTCTACCACCAACACTGTACCTCACTTAACCTCCAGCTTCTGTACCTGTCTATAAAGTAGAAGTTTAAAAAGATGAGTAGCTATTAAGTAAGGAATGCAACATTAAATCAAGCCCTGGTTCTGGCACTAATAGTCACCTTGGGAAAAACAATTTTCTTCTCTGTGCCTTAGCTGCCTGGCCGAACAATTAAGTAAGGAAGCTAAACTAAATTTAGACTTCTATAATTCCATCAAAATATATATTTTTTCTATCACAAATTAATGTTCATAAAAATGAATAAATACTCACTCTGAGTCTAACACATCCTCTGCGAGAGCCTCTCATCATTTTGTCCTTGGACTAAAAGAAAAACAAAAATAATCAATGAATGAAAGGTTAATACACTGATAAAAAAAATTTTTTACAATCATTTGGGGATAAAGAGACAAGATTTACAGTAATATTCCTCTCTTCTTCCCCAACCCCTTTCCCCCAAATTAACCACTTAGTATAGGGGAATTAACAATTAAATGAAAATATTTTCAGTCTATACAAATAAACTTAATCATAGAACTCTATACATACCTTTATTTTTATTGTTTTGTTTTGTTTTTATAATTTTTTTCTTTTTTGTTTTTATCTTATTTTTTATTTTTTTCTATACACATCTTTAATGCAGCATTAACTATACTTTCATTTCTCCTTTATGCTTCGTAATTCTAATACAGCGTTCCTCAAATTTTAGTGAGTTTAAGAATCACCTGGAAGGCTAAGAATCTCCTGGGGTTTTAAGAATCACTCCCAGACTGATTCTTACACAGGTAGCCAGAGGACCACACTTTGAGAATCAATATTTTAGCTTTAACTCTTTATAATTCCCCTAATGGGTCACAACATTTTTTGCCTCTGCAACTTCCCATGCAATGTTTCTCAGCTTGGTATACACTTGACTCTAATTTTCTGCCTTGCTGTCACTCATCAGATGTCTCCCTGAACTCCCAGAGTCTTTGCTGTGTTCCTCTGCAGAGCATGCACCAGTCCTGTTCTATAATGGCTGGTTTACTTGTCTGACTCACCCATGAGACTGAATGTTCCATGAGTGGGGGCAGGGATTGTATCTGATTTATCCTTGATGGCTTATGCCTCAGAACAGTGTCAGACACACATTAGGCACTCAAAAAATATTTACTGATACAGTATTTCTTACCCTGTATGTGCCCTTACTGAGCCTAGTAAAAGCTATGTTCAGTACACTATGCACTATGTTGACATTCAGTAAATAATCCTAAAATTAAATTAGCCACATGTTATAAATTAAGTAAATCCTCTAATAATCAAAGTTTAAAGAATATTTGATAATTAAACAACTGGTATTTTCCTGTACTCCACCTATGGGAGAAAGAAGTAAAACAAGTTGACATTTTAGGATTATGTTTGAAAGAAAACCTGTCCTACTTTAAACTATAGATGCCCTACATCCAAAGTCCTGAGCCATAGGAACTCATGTTCAGAAATGATTACTCTGAGGTACTGAAGAGAGTACTCCTTTTCATTCTACTTAAAAATGTAAGGAAGACTCATACATTTTAGAAAAAGTATTTCTTAAGACCAAGCAGGGTTGAAAAGAGATCTTTACTACCCAGTTAGAAAACACAGTTAACAAAAAAATATTCCCTAAGCACTTAATGGACTTTTACTATACCCTATACTTATCTTCCCTTCAAAAGTGTTAAGGCAACATACAAAAATAATAATTAAGTTCAAAAATAACTGATGACATTAGCCATTAGGGAAATACAAATCAAAACCAAAATAAGATACCACTTCATACCCACTAAAATGGCTACTATTAAAAAAAAAAAAAAAGAAAGAAAGAAAGAAAGAAATAACAAGTGTTGGTGAGGACGTGGAGAAATTAGAACACTTGTGCCTTGATGGAAGGAATCTAAAATTATGGATCAACTGTGGAAAAATAGTTTAGCGGTTTCTCAAAAAGTTAAGCACAGAATTACCATATGACCCAGCAATCCTGCTCTTAGGTATATACTTCATATGATCCAAAGAACTGGAAGCAGGGACACAAACAGAGAAATGGTCATAGCAGCATTACTCACAATAGTCAAAAGGTAGAAGCAACCCAACTGTCCAACAGATGAATGGATAAACAAAATGTGGTATATACACAAAATGGAATATTATTCGGCCATAAAAACGAATGAAGTACTGATGCATGCAACAACACGGATCAACCTTGAAAATCTTTAAGCTAAGTGAAATAAGCCAGACACAAAAGGACAAATACTATGTGATTCACTTACATGAAATATCTAGAATAAGCAAATTCATAAAGACAGAAAGTAGATTGGATGTTACCAAGCAGCTAGGGGGAGAAGGAATGGGGAGTTATTGCTTAATGGGTACAAAGTTTCTGTTTGGGGTCCACATAAACATCTTGTTAATGGATGGTGGTGATAGCACCATAACAATATATATGTAATTAAAGCCACTGAATTGTACACTCAAAAAATTGTTAAAATGACAAATTTTAGTGATGGTTTGAAGCTGTATGTACCCCAGAAAATCATGTTCTTAAATTTAACCCATTCCTGTGGGTGTGAACCCATTATAAGTAGGCTCTTTTGATGAGGTTACTTCAGTTAAGGTATGACCCCCCCTCAGTGAGGATGGGTCTTAATTATTACTGGAGTCTTTTATAAACAGAATGAATTCAGACATGTGAGAAAGCCACAGAAGCAGAAGAAATCAATGAAACCTGGAAGAGAAGGGAGAGACCAGCAGACACCATCATGTGATCTGGCATGTTACAGAGGAGCTGAGGGTCACCTGCAGAAAATCTTTGGAGAAAGAAGCATCACCTTGACGATGCCTTGATTTGGACATTTTCCCAGCCTCAAAACCATGAGTGAATAAATTCCCATTGCTTAACCCAAGCCATTTCATAATATTTGCTTTGAGCAGCCTAGGAAACTAAGGCATATATGATACAATAAAAAATAAGTTTAAAAAAAAAAAACCTGATGACAGAATGCAAAGTCAACTCAAACAAGGTAAGGACCAAGACATTCATCTTTGATATTCTTCTACCATAATACAATTTTTAAAGTAAAATTATAATAAATAGAAAAAGGACAAGACAGGCACAATGATGATACCACAATTAGGGTTATATGTTTTTTAAAAATTTAAAGATATAACTGAAAATAATTAAAACAAAGAAAGAGGAAATAAAGTGGTCAGGCACACAGAAGAAGAGTATAGGATAGATAAACAGATTTTGAATATCAGCCTCTGGATGGTAAATGGTGTGAATAAAATTGCCAGAGAAAAGTATGTAGATCAAGAAGAAAAGAAAGCAACAACCCAGCAAACAGATGAGAATCTGAGAAGGATCTGTTACAGTGTAGGAGAAAAACCAAGTAAAACAACCACATAAAAACTGAGAAAAGAGCAAGTTTAAGAAAGATTTCAAATTTCAAAAGTGTCAGATGCTGCACACAAAACTAAAGAATATGAAGTCTAAAAAGAATTCTCTAGCTTTGGCAAGACTAAGGCATGAATGAAAGGTAAGAGAAAGTGAGCTAGTACTATGCTTCCTAGAAACTTGGCAGCGAAAGGAAAATAAATAGGGGAGGAGTCTGAGGGGAAAAAATGGGAATAGGTTAAGATGGAAGTTACCTAAACACATTATAGACTGAAGGTACAGGAGAGAAATGGAATGAAAATCAAAGTAAAGCCCCTGAGGAGGCAGAAGAAGGCATTAGCTTTGTGGTAGACAAATCCAGCAACCTGGTCTCTCAATTCTCTGACCACTCTGACAATGACCACTCCACCTCAGCCACACACTCCCCATACCCTGTATCTTGTCATCCAATAAAACTCTATCTTGTCCAAAATCACTTTTCAAACTAAAACTGTACCCTGCCCACTATGGCTTTCCAAATATCTCACTCTCCATCACAATCCTTTCAGCAAGCTTATGCAAGTACCCCCACTGAACTGATCACCAGTGTTCCATGGTCCTGCACATCCTACCAACCCTTCCAATTCTTCTCTCTACCAGTCCCCTTCTACCTAACTTCATTTCCTTGTTTCCCTATCACTCTTTTGCAAATACTCTAAACATTCCTTCCTTCCTTGTCTCTCCCAATTATATTACATATATCTGGCAAAATACCAATTCTGGTTATACAACCATCTGTCTTCTGCCTTTATTTGCCTGCATCCAGGTAAATTAAGAACTTTAAAGACACTGTTCCAGTAATCTTACTATATTTCACTCATGTAATAAATACTTATTGGCTGCTCTGTATCAGGCCCTATCCTAGGTGCAAATAATACAACAATGCATAAGAAGACATGGTCCTATAGTCACTTAGGTTACATTCCATTGCTAAGGAGGAACAAAAAAGTAACCAAATAAATAAGATAATTTCAGCTGGTGATAACGGTTAGTAAATAAACAAAGGTAATGATTACAACATTATTACAGGGGAAAGGAGTTCTACTTTAATTTAGATAGCTTGCAAAGAATCTTTAAGGAGTTGATATAACTGAGTTGAAATTTGAATGAGAAGAGCCAACCAACTGGAGAATCTGGGGAGAAAGTTCCAAGCTGAGAGAACAGCAGGAAATGCATCATTAATCAGCTTGCTCTCCCACTCTCAGCAAGAGCTATTTCAAAATTTCTCCACTCTGCCACCATTCAACTTTCAGCCTGCCTCTACTTGGCTTTCTCACAGGTAATTCAAACTCAACATATCCAAAACTAACTCATGACCTTGTCTCTCAAAACCCTGTCTCTCTTTCACAAATTCAATGAAAGTTTCCTCACTTCTATGTCCTAAAAATCCCTCAAATTCTT
>JAQZBX010044561.1:0-21327 GCA_029593785.1 Cabassous unicinctus
GGGAGAACGAGAGAGAAAAAAAGGGGAAAGGCAAATTCACCAGTTCAATCACATGCAATCGATGGCTGGGGTGGGATAAGAAGCTGGGGAGGGGAGGGGAATTCAGTGATCAGAGAGGAGGTGAAACACCTGCAGGTGTGTTCAGGGATGTGGGGACTGGTTTGTGTGTTAAAAGTCTGGTAATATTGTGTAGAGTCCTTGGAAATGAAATAAAAAATAAAACAATGACACACACACACACACACAGAATGTTTTTTAAACCAAAGAAATGCAGGACTTATATGCAGAAAGCTGCAGCACAATGCTAAAAGAAATCAATGGAGACTTAAACAATTGGAAAGACATTCCATGCTCATGGTTTGGAAGACTAAATATTGTGATGATGTCAATCCTACCCAAACTGATTTATAGGTTCATGTATTACCAATCAAGATTCCAGCAGCCTAAATTACAGAAATAGAAAAGGTAATTACCAAATTTATTTGGAAGGGAATGTGCACCCAAAGTATTCTAAAACAGAAGAACAACAAGGGAGGAATTTCGCTGCCTAATCTTGAAACATATTACCAAGCTACAGGGATCAAAACAGCATGGTATTGGCATAAAGAGAGACCCATCAATCAGTGGAATGTATTTGAGACTCCAGAAATAAACCCTCACCTCTATGGCCAACTGGTATATGAAAAACCTACCATAGCCATATTAATGTGACAAGTGGTACTGGCAGAACTGGATATTCATAACCAAAAAAATGTAAGATGACCCCTTTCTTACTCCTTATTCAAGAATAAACTCAAAATGGTTCAAAAACCTAAATGTAATATCCAGGAGAGAAAAATACTAGAAGAAAATGTACAGAAAGGTCTTAAAGTCCTTGTGTTAGGTGGAGATATTTTGGATCTTAACACCCAAAGCACGAAAACAAAAGGAAAGGTAGATAAATGGGATGTCCTAAAAATTAAACACTTTTATATATCTAAGGACTTTGTCAAAATGGTGAAAAGGCATCCTACTCAATGGGAAAAATATTTTGAAATTTCATATCTGATAAGGGTTTAATATCCATGATATATAAAGATATGCTACAACTCAACAATATAGAAACAAATGACCCAATTAAAAAATGGGCAAAAATTTGAATAATATTTTCCAAAGAAGGCCTACGAAAGGCAAAAATAACAAATGCAAAAATGTTCCATAACTAGTGATTAGGCAAATACAAATCAAAACTACAATGAGATATCATTTCACAAATATTAGCATAGTCACTTTTAGAAAGACAAAGAACTACAAGTATTAGAGAGGATGTGGAGAAATAGGAACACTTATTCACTGTTGGTGGGAATGTAGAATGGTATAGCCACTGTGGAGCACAATTTAGTAGTTCCTGAAGAAGTGGAATATAGATTTGCCATGTGACCTGTAAATACTACTACTGGGTATATACCCAGAAGAACTGAGAACAGTGGCACGAACAGATATTTGCACATTGATGTTCATAGTAGCTTTATTTACTATTGCCAAAAAGATAGAAATGATGCAGGTGTCCATTGACCGATGAATGGATAAACAAATCGTGGTGTAAACACAATGGAATATTGTATAGTGGTAAGAAGAAATGAAGTTGTGAAGCATATGACAGCATGAATGACATTATGTTTCGTGAAGTAATCCAGACTTAAAGGGACAAATACTGTATTATAGCAGTACTATGAAATAAATATGTTGTGCAAAATCATGGTTTTAACTTGATTATGGGTCACCAGAAAACAGAATGAGGTTAGAGAATGGAAAGCTGAATGTTAACTTGTTCAGAATTGGTAAAAAGGAGTTTGTTAATAATTGAAAATGAATAGAAAAAATGAGAGCACAATATAATGTTTGTAACTCGCAGTACTATTGTATGTGTAAGAGAGCAGTTAAAAGGGAAAATCTAATGTTATGTATATTACTAAAAGGAAAGCTGAAAAATGTAACATGGGAATGTATAGCATAGTAATAATGCATGTGAAATATGAATATGGGTAAAACTGGATAAATAAAACTGTTTTTCTTGGAAACTGAACTAATATATATTAATACTACAAGATGTTAACATCAGAAAAAAAACATTATGCTAAGTGAAAGAAACAAGACATACTACATAGTGTATAATTCAATTTATATAAAGTACAAATATGAGTCAATTTATAAAGATGGAATTAGATTAGTGATTTTGTAAAATTGGGGAAGGATAGAGTGATTGAGAGGTGATTGCAAAGGGGTGTGGGGTTTTTCTTTTTGGAGTGATGAAATTATTCTAAAATCTTTTGTGGTGAAGAATACATGTCATTGTAATTATACTAAAAGCAAATGATTATACACTTTGGATAGATCATATGGTATGTGAATACATCTCAATAAACTGATTAAGAATGAGGAAATAAATGTGCAAGAAAAAGAATGTTTCTCATCTGGAGAGTTTATTTAAGGCCTGATTATGTCCTTTTTTCTCCATGGGTTCAGCATGGGAGTGACCACCGAGTACATCACTGAGTCAATTTTGCTCTCCTTTGAGTTTTACATAACAGAGGAACTACAATACACTCTTAAACCTGTACCATAAAACAAGGTCACTACTGAGAGGTGAGACCCACAAGTAGAAAATGCTTTATACTTGCCCCCAGATGATGAAATTCTTAAAATGGAGGACACAATCAGTGTAAGAGAAAAGGATCCCAGTGGAATAACAGCCTCTAGGGTAGTTATAACATACATCATTAGGTCATTGTGGTAGTTTTCAGAACAAGCACATTGTAACACCTGAGTAAGTTCACAGAAAAAGTAGGAGATTTCCATCTCTGTACAAAAAAGGCAATCTCAAAATCCTTAAGTGAGTAATCCTTAAAGTGAGAACAAACCCTCAATAACCAGGCTGCCAGTAGCAAGAGGACACAGAGCCAGGGGTCATTATTTCCATGTAGTGCAGGGGACATAGGTAATTGCAGTCAAGAGGGAGTTGTCTAATTATACAAAAAAATGAAAAAATACATCTGGCTTAGACAGTTTTCTTAAGTTACAATTTTGTTTTCTGTCTGGATGTTCAGCCTCATGTTTGAGACAGTGGTGGAGGTGAAACAGATATCTGTAAACGACAAGTTGGAGAGGAAGAAATACATGGGCATTTAGAGGTGGGAGTCAGTGATAATAACAAGGATAATGAGCAGGTTTCCAGAGAAGGTGACCAGGTACATGGACAGGAACAGCTCAAAGAGGAAAGGCTGCATTTCTGTATCTTCTGAGAAGCCCGGGAAGATAAATTCTAAAACACATGTTTGGTTTTCTGTTTCCATAAAGATGATGAAACTGCTTGAAAAGATATCAGAGCAATGCAAATTTAGTCACAAGCAGGTATCAGGAAATTATAATAAATGCTATGATTTGTATTGTAAGCATATTAAATTAATTATTTTATTGATTTTATATAGATCTAGTGCCATTTATCTTAAATTGTCAGGGAAAACAAATGCTCTTGCCTTTCTTTGAGTTTTTGCTGAGAAGACATCCTTGTCTATAATGGAAAATATTTTGCTAAGGCAGTATTTTCCACTACATTCTCTCAGATTTTATTTCAATCAAAAAATATTATGACCAGTTTTTTTGAACACTGTGTTAAAAAAAATTGAGGTAATAGATATACCTGATGGTAGCACAGTATTTTAATGTATATATTACCAAATTGTTCACTTGAAAATGATGAAAATGTGAGATTTTGAGAAATATAAGCTACTAAATAAAAAGTTAAAAAAATAAGTGTATTGCATTTTCATTCTTTGAACGACACGAAGAGGCTAAGACACCATTTCTTTATTTTATGATTTATATGAAAACACAGTCATTCTAAATGCCAGGAATTCATTTTTTGGATATTGTCAAAGTAATTCTAAAGTGTCTATTAAAAAGCAAAAGTCATAGATAGCCTAAGGAATACTGGAGAAGAACAAAGTTGTAGGAACCACACTACCTGATTTCAGCAATTAATATAAAATCACAATAATTAAACAGTATCCTATTGATGAAATAGACAAACAGACTCACACACATGAGATCAATTGATCTTTCACAAAGGACAAGGGCCATTCAATGGAGAAAATATGCTCTTCTCAAAAAATGGTACTGGAACAATAGTATGCATTCATGCCAAACAAAAAAGGAACTTAGGCACAGATTGTATACACTTCTCAAGAATCACATCGAAATGAATCATAACACTTGAAAGTAAAATGCATTGACAAACTGCTAGAAGGGAACATAAAGAAAATCTTGAGGCCTATGGAATGATAATGAGGCTCTAGATACAGCAACCCAAGCATGATAAATGAGAGAAGAAAATCTTAATGCAGTCTTTACTCAAATGTAAAACTTCTGCTCTGTGAAAGACACTGATAAGGGATTGAGAAAAAATCTACAGATTTGGAAAACATATTTACAGAACACATCAGATAAAGGATTTGTATCTAAATTTTCAAATAATTCTTAACACCACATAATTAGAAAGCAAATGCTGAATTAAAAAGATATGAAAAGAATCCTAACCTAAGAAGATATACACTTCACAAGTAAGCATTCAAAATGAATATCAACATCATTTATCATTAGGGAAGTACAAAATAATACTGCAATGATATATCATTACACTTTTATTAGAATAGCTAAAAACCTAAACACTGACAATCCTATTGCTGGTGAGTATGTAGGGCATTCTGACTCATGTTCATTGCTGGTGAGAAAAAAATGGTGCAACCAGAAGACATTTTAGCACTTTCCTGTAAATCTAAACATAGTCTTACCATACAATCCAGCACTTGTATATATGTGGCTGATATGAAAACTTAAGTCCACACAAAAGCCCACACATGAATGTTTATAGCAGCTGTGTTAGTAATCTCCAAAATCTGAAAGCAACCAAGATGTTGTTCAATAGGTTAATACATAAACTCACCATGTTATTCTATAAAATGGAATATTAATGAGAAAAAAAGGAATGTTGCATCCAGCCACAAAAGATATGGATGAATCTGAAATGATTATTGCTAATTTACATTACCCAGTTTTAAAAGATTCCATTTGTTGATATCAATTATAAGACCTTCTGGGAAAGGCAAAATGAGACAACAGAATGTTCACTAGTTGCCAGAAGACTAGGGAGAGAGGAGGGTTGAATATGTGAAGCATAGGGGAATTTTTAGAGTGATGCATCTATTCTGTTTAATACTGTAATTGTAGACACATGATATTATGTCTCTCTTAAAACCCATTGAACTTGATAACACAAGAAGTGAACCTTATGTATGCAAATAAAAACTAATTTACAACGTCAAGTGAATCCCAAATAGAATGAAAATGTTGCAAATTTATTTATATTACAAATGAACAATCTATCATCAAAGAAGGAGATAAGGAAAAAGGTGCTTAAAGAAGTAATATTGGGTAGGAAAGGAGTCTATAAAATGAAGTCAAAAGAAATGGTGTATAAGAACTAGATTCTTGTTCATAAATTAGCATTCCACCTTGTATGGATTAATAAATATAATACTTCTATTCATGTACACTGGAATTAAGATATTCATACAAAGATGGCAGATGAGGGAAATTATTTTTCTCACTGTGAAATGGGAGCTTACCACTAAACAAGGGGAGGAGGCTAGTATGTTCTCTATGATAAGGGTTTAGAGTTAAACACATAAGTATGAACTCATGTGTAGTTGAATATACAGACAGTTACATGTAGATGTATTTGTAGACAGGTGGATATAAAGAGCTTAACCTGCCAATTGTATTTCCTTACACTCCCTGCAGAGAGGGCCTAGAGGTTACAGTAGCAAGGAGCACAGATAGTGCCCAAACCTTGGAATTTAGAACCATTCTCCAATAAATGTATTTTTGGAGAAATAGCTGACTCTAGGAAAGAAAGATGCAAGAAGTGCCTAGTGCATCTTGTAGTGCCAAAGAATAAATAGGTACTCAAATAAACCCCTCAATGATGTGGTTAATATAAAGAGACACAGGGTGAGACTGAAAGAGATCTCATTCACAAAATTGGAACAAATTGAACAAAAACAATAAAAAGTAGTATTGTATCATAACACAAATTATGAAATAAATGTCCTGAGTCCATCCTGATGTACACAAATTATTGATTAAGTAAATAAAAAGAGACAAGTCTCTCATGCAGAAGAATTCAATAATTTATGTATAATTCTTTCTCAAGGCCGTGGAGCATAAATACCACTCTTGAAGTGTAGGCTTCACCTAATGACTTCTTTCCAAATGTGATATAAGGAAAGGCTGAAAAATGAGGAATTTTATACTGGGGGAACCTCATAACATTTTTGATCAAGAACAACATCAACAATGATAAGTTACATTGATAGGAAGAACACTGGACATGGTGTGATGAAAATGACACTTTATCTCTGGTGTCTTCCTTCAAAAGCCCATAAATGAGTCTAATCCTGAGAAAAACATCAGTAAATTCAAACTGAGGAACATTTTATAATTTACCTGACCTGCACTCCTCAAAAGTATCCAGGACATCAAAAACAAGGATTCTGAGAAACTGTCACAGTCACATAGGGAATAAGAATTTATGACAATAAATGCAATGTGTTATTTTGTATCAGAGATCTTAAGAACAGGAGAAAGCAGGTGATAGGTTCTTGGAAACCATCACTAATATCTTTGCAGCTTTTCTGTAAATCTAATACTGTTCTAAAATATTGTTTAATAAGAAGTAAAATTAGTAATGAAATGAAAAAGCCTAGGAAAATCAAACTCCAAGATTCAATCCAGACACAATTACACGTTTTGCACAAAAATATCACACTGCTGTAAGTCTCACATTCTTTGTCCACTGAATCAGAATAGTGAAATGGATTTCAGAGAGAAGTTGAAAGAATTAAATAAAATAAAGAATATAAAATTTCCAGCATTCTGCCTAGTATTAATGATGAATATTTTATATATTATGATTCAACTTCACATAGATTCACTCCCCACACATCCTTCCCCACATCCACTTTGCTATTTCCATCCCTCATCATCAATGTGGGGTTTTGACAGCAGCAATAATCACATAGACTCAGAGTGAGCATTCCACATGACAAGGCTTATCATGATCATCTCCTTCTGTATACACTGCCCTGACTCTCCAATAACTTCAAACATCAGTATCCATCTTGTGAACAAAGCACAAGACTCTCTGTTATCTGGCTGCTGCCAATCTGTCCAGGATCATGTAACACTTTCCATGCAGTGCCCCTCATTGTTCATTAGATATTATGAACTGTTTATAAAATCTAACAAAACTTACAGTTATAATGATTTCACATTTGTGTCCCTGTCACCTCTTCTTGATGGGGTTCTACGCCTTCTCCAGAAAATAATCCAATTCCTCCTTAAAGGATCAGTACACTTATCAGCTCCATTGTGAAGCCTTCACTAACCTCCACTGGATGAGTCCAACTTCCTTGATCCACTTCACCAGGATTACAAACCTACCACAGGATATTGGGTATACTGGTTTCTATTCTCTTACAGCATTTGGTGGTGATCTCTATAATATGAAGAAAAATGCCTCACTCCTTTCTTTATTCCCAAAATAACATTTAGTGCTCATCATGAAGTAATTGATGACTAAATGTTTGTTAAATGACTAAAAGAAAAAATGAATGAATGTGGTTAAACAGATACTGCCAACAATTGTAGAGAAAGAAGAAGTTAAAAAAAGAAAAAGAATGCTGCTGAGAAAGAGAAGTCCCATCTGTAAATCAGTTTGGGTTATAAAGACATCTTAAAGATTTTTATTCTTCCTATCCATGAACAGGGAATATTCTTTCATTTATTTAGGTCTTCTTTGATTTCCTTTAACTATGTTGTGTAGTTTCCTGCACACAAGTCCATTACATCATTAGCTTTTATTCCTAGGTCTTTGATTCATTCTATTGTATATGGAATTTATTTCTTGATTTCCTCCTCAGATTGCTCACTCTTTGTGTACAGAAATGCTACAGATTTTTGCATTGATCTTATATCCTGCCACTTTATTGAATTCATTTATAAGTTCTAGAAGCTTTGTTGTAGATTTATATGGGCTTTCTATGTATAGGATAAGGTCATTTGCAAATAGTGAAACTTTTACTTCTTCCTTTCCAATTCCAATGCCTTTCACATCTTTTCCTTGCCTAAATGTTCAAGCAAGTGCTTCTAACACAATGTTATATAAGAGCAGTGACAGTGGTCATCCTTGTCTTGTTCCAGATCTTAGAGGGAAAGCTTTTAGTATTTCACCATTGAATATGATGTCATCTGTGGTTTTTTCATATATACCCTTTATGATGTTGAGGAAGTTTCCTTCCATTCCTATTTTTTAAAGTATTTTTCATCAGGAAAGGGTGCTTTATTTTGTCAGATGCTTTTTATGCATCAGTAGACAGGATTATGTGTTTTATTTCTTTTGATCTGATAATGGGGTGTGTTACATTGATGGATTTTCTTATGTTGAGACATCCTTGCATATCAAGGATGAAACCCACTTGGTCATGGTGTATAATTCATTTGTTATGTTGTTGAATATGATTAGCAAGTATTTTGTTGATGATTTTATCATTGATTTCATTTGAGAGATTGTTCTATAGTTTCCTTTCTTGTGCATTTTTGTGTGGCTTTGCTACTAGAGTGATGTTGGCATCATATAAAGAGTTAGGCAATGTTCCCCCCACTTCTATTTTTTGGAAAAGTTTAAACAAGATTGGTCTTAGTTCTTTCCGGAATGTTTGGTGGATTTCACCTGTGAAGCCATCTGGTCCTGGGGTCTATTTAGTTGGGAGGTATTTGATGACTAATTCAATCTCATTACTTATGATTGGTCTTTTGAGTTCATCAATTTCTTCTTTAATCAATATAGATTGCTTGTGTGTTTCTAGGAATTTGTTCATTTCACCTAAGTTGTCAATCTTATTTGCATATAATTTTTCAAAGTATGCCCTAATGATGCTGTTTATTTCTGTGGGATCTGTGATGATATTCCCTTCCTTATTTATTATGTTACGTACATACTTTTTCTCTCTTTTTCTGTTTGCTAGTCTAACTAAGGGTTTGTCCATTTCATTAATCTCAAAGAACCAGCTTTTGATATTGTTAATTTTTTCTTGTGCTTTATTATTTTCAATTTGATTTAGCTATACTCTAATATTTATTTCCTTCTTTCTACATGTTTTGAGCTTAGTTGTTGTTCTTTTTCTAATTCCTCCAGGTGTTCCTTTAGGTCTTTGATTTTGGCTGTTTGTTCCTTTTTTAATATAGGCATTTATGGCTATGAATTTCCCTTTCAGCACTGCTTTAGCTGCATCCCATAGTTTTTATTATGGTGTGTTGGTATTTCAATTCCTTTCAAGTTATTTACTGATTTCTTTTGCAGTTTCCTCCTTGACCCACTGACTGTATAAGAGTGTTTTGTTTAACTTCCATATATTTGTGCCTAATCTGCTTCTCTGCCCCTTACTGATTACAAGCTTCATTGCATTGTGGTCAGAACAATTTATAATTTTAAGCCTTCTGATTTTATTGAGAGGTTTTCTGTGTCCTAGCATGTGGTCTATCTGGGAGAATGATTCATGTGTTCTTGAGAAGAATGTGTCTAATACTGTATTTGAGTATAATGCTCTGTATAGGTCTATTAGGTATAGATCATCTAATGTATTATACAAGTTCTCTGTATCTTTATTGATCTCTGTCAAGATGTTCTATTTAATGGAAATATGATGTATTATAGTCCCCCACTATAATTATAGAGGCATCAATTTCTACACTTAGTTTTTCCAGTGTTTGCCTCATTTATTTTTATGTGTTTATGATTGTTCTTTCTTTTTGATAGTTTACCCCTTTTATTAATATATAGTGTCCTTCTTTGTTTCATACAGTAGTTTTGCATTTAAAGTCTATTTAGTCCAGTATTATTATAGCCACTTCCACCCTCTTCTGGTTATTGTTTGCATGCAACAGTGTTTTCCAACCATTCACTTTCAATCTCCTTGTGTTGCTGGATCTAAGGTGAGTTTCTTGAAGACAACATATAGATGGGTCATATTTCCTTATCCATTTGCTAATCAGTGTCTCTTGATTGGAAAGTTTAATCCATTAGCATTCAATGTTATTATTGTCAAGGAATTACTTAGATTAACTATATTTTCTTTACAGTTATGTCATATAACCTTTTTATTTCTTTTTTTAATCATTTTAGTTATTCTTACCAAAAATCTTCTTTCCTACACTATCCTCTAAGTCTCTCTCTCTGGTTTTTGCTTTCCTTTCATCCTTCAAACTCCCTTGAAAGGGCAGATTTCTTATTGACAAACTCTCTTAATTTCTGCTTACCAGTTGAATATTTTGAACTCACCCTCATTTCTGAATGCCAGCTTTAGTGGTGTAGCAATTTCATATTATTTATCAATTCCAAATATAGATATTGAATTATGTTTGTAAACTAGTCTTCTCCTCTGTGTATATCAGATTGTATTATATCTAGAGGTTTCACTTTTACTTGATTAAATTATGATTAAGTCTCTGATTGGGTCACATCAGTAAGATGTTGAGCCCCTGACCACTTGGTGGATGGTGACTAACAGAGAAACTGAAACAGCAGAGTAAAAATTTGGAATTTTGATGCTGGAGGCCTTGGAAGTAAATACACAGGAGAGAAACACGGAGGAATAGAGGTGGCTCCATAGACACAGCAGAGGTCCTGGGAAGAGAAAGAGCCTGATACTGTACAGGTGACTTTGTGGAGAGAAATGAACCTCAGGAGATAGATGAGACTTATCCCAGCTTACAGCTAATATCAGAAGTATCTGAGATGATGGAGCCTTAGAAGGAAGAGGAAAGTGGAACCTTACAGACATTGCCTGCCATCTTGCTCCAACATGTGACAATAGACATTGGTGAGGGAAGTAACTCATACTTTATGGTCTGGTGACCATAAGCTTCCACCCCAAATAAATATCCTTTTTAAAAGCCAACAGATTTCTTGTATTTTACATCATCACCCCTTTTGCTGATGAATACAGATGGCCACAGAATTCTTGGCTAAAAGTTTACTTTCTTTTAGCACCTTAACTGCCTTAGCATACCACTCCTTCTTGCCTCCATGGTTTCAGATGAGAAATCAGCACTTAATTTTATTGAGCTTCCTTCTATGTGCTGGATATCATTTTTCTTGCTGCTTTCAGTGTTCTTTCTTTGTCTTGAGCATTGGACAGTTTGACAAGTATATATCTGTGTGTTGACTAGCTAGGATTTATACTGTTTGGGGTGCATTGCACTTACTGGACATGTATGCCCATGTCCCTCAAAAGAGTTGGGAAATTTTCAGCCATTATTTCTTCCAACATTCCTTCTGACAATTTCCTTTCTCTTCTCCTTCTAGGATGCCTATAATGCATGTATTTGTGCATTTCATGTTATCCTTCAACTCCCTTTGTCACTGCTGGATTTTTCTTAAATTTTTATCTATTTGTTCTACCATCTGCTAGAATTCAGATGTAGTGTCTTCAACATTATTAATTCTTTCCTCTGCCTGTTCAAATCTGCTGTTATTTGTTTCCAGTGTATTTCTGATCTCTTGCATTTTATCATTCATCATGATATCTATTATCTTTTCATGTATGTTTAAATTTTCTTCGGAATGTTTTGCCAGTGTCTTCTTAATATACTTTATCTTTTCCTTCACTTCAGTAAGTTCATTCATGTATTTGTTTGGATATCCCTGATTAGTTTTTCAATGTTTTTCATCTCCTTCTGTTTTTCAGTTTGCTCATTAAGCTGGTCCTGAATTTCCATTTCATAGTAAGACTTATAATTTTTTGTTTTGGTAATTGTTTTTATCTAGGATGAATTAAATGAATGGAATTAAATTAAATGAATAGAATTAAATGATAGAATGAATTTAAAAAGCCAGAATGATGAGAAGAGAGGAAAAGAGAAAAAGAAAAAAAGAGAGAGAAATAAAATAATGAAGGCCAAATAAAAGTATGTAGAATGAAAGAAAAACAACAGAAAACAGAAGATAGAAAAATGAAGGAAAGGAAAGGAATAAAGAAGTTAAAAAAATAGATAAAATGAAAGGAAACAAATAATTGGGAAAGACAACAAACAAGAAACAACACACCAACAGCAACAAAAATAAGCATCTCAAGAAGAACAGCCTTCCCTCTTAAGCCCCTAAGGAGCTTCTCAGGCTGCCAGTGGTCATCAGTTAATCACCTTTCAGCCTGCTTTCCACAGGTGATGTAGTGGGTTTTAGCAAAAACATAAAGAAAGAAAGGAAAAAGAAAAAAGGAACCTATATGAAAATAAAATTAACAGAATGAAGAAAAGCTAAAACAGAAAATCTATATTATAGCAAACTATAAAGCACCAGCTGGATGCCTGACAACCCAGTGGCTCACTCTCTGTGTCACTTCTCTAAGGAAATCTGGGAATCAAACCTGTAGCTCCACAGCTTAAGTTGGCTTTTGAAAATGTTTCTGAGTCTACCTGCCTCCATTCCCTCAGGTACATTACATCCCTAACAATTTGCCAAATGAGGCTTTTTAGGTACCTGTCCCTACACCCTCTTTACCTTAGTTCTTCTCTCCCTCAGTAAGCTGGGAGTGATAGGCTGCCTGCAGAACCCCCTTCCTTTTCCCCACTGCTGCTCAGTCAGAAACCACTCTCTGTCTTCCACCAGACCCCTTTTCCTCCCAGGGACCACTCCCTCTCACTCAGTTGATTTCACTGAGTCTAGGGCCTTACCAAGACCATTTGCTTTGATGGTGGGGTATATGTGCCATTTCAAGCCACAAGGGTGGGCAGCTCATGGTTTTTCTTTGGCTTCTTTATCTGTCTAATTCCCTCTTGGATTATGTGTAGCACTTTCCCATTCTATATATTTTCAAAGCAGCTCCCTTGGATAGGTTTTTGCCCTTTATTCATTCTTTTTTGTGAGAGAACTGGGCTCTTAATACTTACTTCTATGCCATTTTCCCATAAGTCTCTGGTCTGTGGTTTTCACCTGACTGACAAAGGCATCCATGGAACAAGGTTAAGAACCCCTGATGTAAAGTATGTTGGCAATGGCAACACAACTTAGTGAATGTAATTATTACTAATGACTAGTACACTTGAATGTGGTAAAAACATGAAAATCTGAGTTATATTTATGTTACTATCATTAAAATTTAAAATACATGTATATGTATATATAGACATAGATATATAAACAGATCTTGCAAAGGAAGTATCCCTTAGGGAATTCTGGGAAGGTGTCATCAGAGTATGTAGGCAGGACACTTTTCTCTTACAATAACAGTGGGGGAAGGGCAGGAGCTGTTTGTAGCCATCTGGTAATTTGATGTAATTATGAATTCCAAAAATGTAATTGGATCATGCTTATAAACTGATCTGTTAATCTGGGCATGATTAAGTTATGATGAGGGCATTGACTTGGCCATGTCAGTAGGGTGTTGAGCCCCACCCCTTGGTGGGTGGGGGAATTTAATATAAAAGGCAATGCAAAGGAAAGAGGAAGCAGTTTTTGAGAAGCAGTTTTTTTTTTTTAAAGATTTATTTATTTATATTTTTTATTTATCCCCCCCTTGCTGCTTGTGCTGCTGTGTCCATTCACTGTGTGTCTTCTCTGTGTCTGCTTATCTCCCCCTTGCTGTGAGGTCCTGCCCCATCAGCCCACAGTGCTGCGCGAGCCAGCGTGCCCTCACAAGGAGGCGCTGGGAAGCGAACCCGGGGCCTCTCATATGCTAAACAGGTGCTCTATCCATTGCGCCACACCCGGAGAAGTAGTTTTGATGTTGGAGTTTTGATGTTGGAGAGAAGGCCCCAGGAGAAGAGAAGTGAGTCATTCACCTGATAGTCTACAGCTGACCTTGTTGAGGAACCAAAGAGGAGCGATGGGCAGTTCTTCAGGAAGTTAAATATAGAACTGCCAAATGGTCTGGCAATCCTGCCACTAGGATTATATTCAGAAGAACCAAAAACAAGGATAAAAATAGATACTTGCACACTGATGTTGATAACAGCATTATTCACAATTGCTAAAAGATGGAAACAACCTAAGTGTCCATCAACTTCTGAATGGATAAAGAAAATGTGGTATATACATACAATGAAATACTGTTCAACTTTAAGAAGAAATGTAGTCGGGATGCATTTGACAACATGGATTAAGTACATTATGTTGAGTGAAATAAACCAAACACAAAAGGACAAATAATGTATGGTCTCACTAATAAGAACTAAATATGAGGAATAAAATCACTGAGTTAAAATCTTTAGTATAGTTTACTAGGTGATAGAATGAGGTTTGAAGAAGGGGATCTGATCCTTAATTACTTAATGTATGTAGAATTTTAATAAGGTTGATTGTAATGTGTGGAAAAGGATAGAGTCAATCATAAAATTATAGTGAAGATAACTAACACTACTGATTTAATTCCATTTATAATAGCAAAAAAATCAAATATTTAGGAATAAACTTAACAAAGGATATGAAAGACCTGTATTCAGAAAATTAAAAAATATTCCTAAAAGAAACTGAAAAAGAATTAAATAAATGGAAAGATATTCCATATTCATGGAATGGAAGTCTGAATATTATTAAGATGTCAATTCTCCTCAAACTGATTTACAAATTCATGCAATCCCATTAAAAATCTCAACAGCCTATTTGGCAGAAGTGGAAAAACAAATTATCAAAATTATTTGGAAGGATAAGGCATCCCAAATTGCCTGGAAGATCTTAAAGAATGAACTTGGAGGACTCTTACTTCTGGACTTGAAGGCATATTACTTAGCTACAGTATTAAAATCATCATGGTACTGGTGTAAAGACCATTGGCCAATGGAACTGAATTGATAACTCAGAAATACACACTCAGATCTACTATCAAGTGATTTTTGACAATGTAGTCAAGCCCTCCCAGCCGAGCCAAAGTTTATTCAACAAATTTTCCTGGGAGATCTGGATATCCATATCCAAAAGAAAGAAAGATGACCCTCTCCCACACCATATACAAAAGGACTTCTAAATGGATCAAGGTCCTAAATATGAAAGCAACAACCATAAAACTTCTAGAAGAAAATGTAGGAAGTCTTCTTCAAGATTTTGTGGAAGATGGTAGTTCCTTGAAAGTTACACCCAAAATACAATAAACCAAAGAAAAATAGATAGATGGGACCTACTCAATATTCAACACTTTTTACCTCAAAGGAATTTGACCAAAGTGTAAAGAGAGCTGATTCAATGGAAGAAAATATTTGACAATCACGTATCTGATAAGTGTTTAATATCCATGATATACAAAGAGATCACATAACTCAATAATGAAAAGACAAGCTACCCAATTAAAAAATGAGCAAAGACTTGAAAGGACAATTGTCCTAAGAAGAAATAAAATTGGCAAAGAAACAAATGAAAAAATGTTCGGCATCACTAGCAAATATGCAAATGCAAATCAAAATTAAAATGTGATATGATTTCACACCTATTAGACTGCCTGCTAAAAAGTAGGAAAACTGTAAATATTTTGGAAGGATGTAGAAAGATAAGAATGTTTATTCACTGTTGGTGGGCATGTAGAATGGTGTAGTCACTGTAGAGGACATTTTGATAGTTCTAAGGTAGTTGAATATAGACTTGCCATGGGACCCGGCAATACCAGTGCTAGATATATACCCAGAAGAACTGGGAACTGTGACATGAATAGAAAATTTGTAGTGCAATTATAAATGAGTCTAACTCTATTACATTGGGGAGCATATATTCCAAAGAAAGATCCATTGACAGGATGCCAAATTCCTGAGATTGTCTGCCCTGCCTTTAGTGACTCAGTGTCTCTAGATTCCTCAGGAGTATCGTGCTGAGACATTCATAAGTGTAACCAATGTAGTTTTGATTTGCATTTCCCTAAAGCTAATGACACTTACCATTTGTTCATGTAATTTGCACCATTTTTATTTCCTCTTTGGCAAAATGTCTCAGTCTTTTACATATGTGTTAATTGGATTGCTTTATTCTTTAACTGAGTTGTATGATCTCTTTGTATAACACAGAAATAAAACCGTTATCAGATATGTGGTTTCCAAATATTTTCTCCCATTGAGTAGGCTGCTTTTTCACCATCTTGACAAAGTCCTTTGAAGCACAAATACATATAAATTTGAGGAATTCCCATTTATCCATTCTTCTTTTCTTGCTTTCTTTTTGGGTGTAAGGTTTAAGAAATTACCACCTACAAGAATATATTTTCCTCAGTATTTTGATCTCTGCTATTCATGACAGATCATTCTCCAATGGCCCCATCAGAGAGATGGGGCTGCCCAATGGATGATCCACCCCAGGACCCCCTTCATGTGCTTGTTCCTCAGGCTGTAGAAGAAGGGGTTCTGCATGGTGTTGACCAAGGTATACATCACTGAAGCCACCAGTCTTGTCCTAGAGGATGGAGTGGTTTCAGAGCTCAGTTAGATTCCAATGCCTGTGGCAAAGATCAAGAAGCCACCTGACAGGTGAGACCTGCAGGTAGAAAAGGCTTTATACTTACAACCAGCTGATAAAATTCTCAAACTGGAGAAGACAATCTGAGAAGAGGAAAAAAGGATACCAATAAGAGGAGAATCAACTGTAGCCATAGGCACAAAATACACTAATATGTTATTGATGTGAGTGTCAGAATAGGCAAGCTTCAGGACTTCAGGAAGGTCACAATAAAACTGTGGGATTTTTACATTTGTACAGAAGGAGAGCTTCAAGACAGGTGAGATCTCAAGAATAGACACTGAGACAGTGAGACACCAGAATGCCAAAATCAGCAGGACAGAGATCTGGGGGTTCATGATGACCATATAGTGCAGTGAATGATAGATGGCAATGAAACATTCATAGGCCATAATACTCAGGAGGAAACTGTCCAGGCATCCAAATACAAAGAAAAAAAAATATCTAGGCGAGGCAGCCTGCATGGGTGATAACTTTCTTCTGGGTCTGGATGCTTATCAGCATTTTTTGGATGGAGTTTGAGGTGAAACTGAAGTCAGCCAAAGGCAGGTTGGAGAGGAAGAAGTATATGGATGTCTGGAGGTGGGAATCTGACATGATGGCCAGGATGATGAATAGGTTCCCCTTGAGAGTGACCAGATACATAGACAGGAATAGCCCAAAGAGTAGAGACTGCAGGTCCAGCTCTTTCACAAATTACAGAAGGAGAAAGTTTGCAACTTCTGATTGGTTTCCTCTTTCCATGGGATGGCTGTGTTTGCCCTGAAAAGAGGAAAATTGGCTTTCTCCAGCATGATAACAATAACATAAACTCAATAGCTTATGATGCCATACATCTTGTCTAATAATTGGTTCTCCTTTGATGACAAATTGTGGTTCCTTTTCCTACCTGGAATCTAATGCTGTAATGTTTGCTTACCACCGCAATGCTATCATCACTTTCCACAGTAAAATATGGCTTCTTTTGGCCTTACAGTGCAATATCAGAATGGAAATTCTCCAGATCCATGGTAGATATATCCAATCATTAGAAATTACCTTCTTTCTTTGTTCTAACTTTGAATCATTTGTAAATATACCATTCTCTGTTGCCTTTACCAAACATATGGCTAAAAAATTAACATGCACTCTAACCATTAATCTTTATTTACATTTCATTTACATGATGGATTTTTCTAATACAAATTCAAAAGAAATTAAGACTAAATAAAGACCTCTTTTCAATAAGAAAATCTAATGAACGTTTTCTAATATAATCCAATGCTCATCAGATGAAAAATATTCTACCATATGGAAGTGACATATTTTATTTATGTACAACCCATTTTTAGATATTTCCTTAAGGTTTTCTTAATAATATGAAATGGTTTGTTTAATTTTAATTTTAAAAAAGTATGAGTACCATTGTAGGTTTAAAGAAAAACCATGCAGAAAGTATGAGTTCCTATACTCCCTTCCTTATACATGCAGTTTTCTTTATTTTACATTAGCATATTTTCCCTTCAATCTATTTATAATAATCTTGAGCTCAGTAATTGAACTCTAGTGTTTCTTTGAACATAATCTTAAAAAGATCATCTTTTTTATGTCTTTTTTGTTTTTAAAATGAGAAAGCTGTTAAATATTTTGGTTCTTATATTTCATTATCTATTTTAATAATATATTTAAATGTTGAATAGAGAAACTCTCTTAGTATTTTATCATAATTTCTTTATTTCATTCCCTTATTCTACTAGATGAATTCAGAATCATCTAGCCACATGCAAGGAAAATATTGTTGGAACTTTAATGAGGAATCCATTAAGATTTAAATTAATTTATAGAAAGTTGACTTTTTAACTTCTTATTTCTCTTCCAGGAATAGAAAATTGGGTCTAGATATTTAAGTACCATTTTTGTAAACATTCTTCCTATGTTGTTGTTTTAGTCAGGGCTCTCTAGGAAAACAAAATCAACAGGAGATATCTGTCAATAGTATGAGATTTTATAAGAGTCTCTCACATGACTGTAGGTTCTGCAATTAGGCTGCAAACCAGGGGCTCTGATGAAAGTCCAATGAAAGTCCTTGATGAGTTTCTGGGAGATGTTGGCTGTCCAAATACAAGCTGGGAAATTCTCTGAATGCTGAAATCACCTCTTCTTTTAAGGCATTCAACTGATTGGATAAAGCTTACTCATTGCTAGTGGCAATCTCCCTGATTGATGTAGATGTAACCTACTATCTATGCAGTAAACTCACCAGTGACTAAAGTCCATATATGTGCTTCTATTACAATTAGTCCAATGCTTGCTTGACCAAACAGCTGGGCACAATTACCTGGCTGAGTTGACACATTAGCCTAACCATCACAGTCCACCACTTGTCAACTCGGCAACCATATCCATTAACTTAAACCATACTTAGTCTCTAAGTGAAAACAATAACAGACATACATACAAATATATTTCCACCCAACAATGTTCAACTCACCTTCTTACAACCAGAAATGCATTAATTCACTACAAAATAGCATGCAAGTCCTCGGGTAATATTCAATCTTAAACTTGACATCCTTAAATATTATGACATGAAACTAATACAACTTTTCATATGCTAGGGAATAAGGTTGGGGAAGAAAACAAAGAAATTTGTTTTGTGTACATATACAATCATATTCATAATGAAACAATGAAGAAAGACTCATAACTATTACAGTCTTCATTTCTGTAACTGGTCACATTGTCAAAGTTCATATTTGTCATTACCTTCTTCCACTACCCATTCCATGTTGCATTTACCCTTAGCAAGCACTTCAGCTGGATGTGATTTTTTGCCTTTGGGGTGAACAAAACTTTCATTCCTGAAGGTTCTGGGCCATTGTTATTCCTGCTTGGATTGAGTTGTTGCAATTTTCCATTGATTTAATCATGGAATGACAGAATTGGAGGTGCCATAGAGGATCTCTTGTATTCCGGGCAAACTCTTCTTTACCCCCATTATGTAGCTGCTTTCCTATTTCCCCTTGATAGTCAGGATTAATAACCCCACCCAGTACAGTAATTATTTTCTTTGCATGTTGATTCAAAAGTAAGAGGAGCCCAAAGTGTCCAGGGAGCAATCTTAACTTCCAGTTCAATGGAATCATAGTTGAGTTCCTTGGTGCAGCACTCCTCTTTTTGGGATTAAAACCTGTAGACCAGTAGAGCTTAAGGTTCCAGGGACACAAAGCAAAAACCTTATGTGACTCAGACTGTCTTGAGTGCTGCTTTGAATCTGCCTTTCATTGTGGTAGCCACACCCACCTTGTATTTGGTGATTGTAACCGTTGGGGAATTTGTAATTATGAATTCCAAAAATATAATTGGATCATGCCTGTAATCGAATCTGTTAATCTGGGCATGATTGAATTATGATTAGGGTGTTGACTGGGCCATGTCAGTCAGTAGGGCATTGAGCCCCACCCCCTGGTGGGTGGGGAATTGAATATAAAAGGCAAGGCAAAGAACAGAGTTGAAGCAGTCTTTGAGAAGCAGCTTTGATGTTGGAAAGAAGGCCCCAGGAGAAGAAAAGAGAGCCGTTCACCTAATCACCTACAGCTGACCTTGTGGAGGAAACAGGAGCAAAGCCCGGAGAGAAACACAGCCCTGGGAAGAGAGGAACCCAAGAAGTCTGAACCCTGGGCAAATGTCAGCAGCTGTCTTGCTCCAACACGTGACAATGGACTTTGGTGAGGGAAGAAACTTATGCTTTATGGCCTGGTAACTGTGGACTTCTACCCAAAATAAATACCCTTTATAAAGACAAACCCATTTTTGGTATTTCACATTAGCACCCCTTTGGCTGACTAATACAGAAATTGGTACCTAGGAGTGGGGAAGTGCTTTTGTAATTACCAAAATGTTGGAATGGTTTTATAAATAGGTAAGGGGTATTTTTTGGAGGAATTGTGAAATGCTTGATGGAAAAGGCCAAGATCACTTTGAAGAAACTATTGATAGCAATATGGACACCAAAGAGACTTTCTATGATGCCTTAGAAGTAAATAATGAAACTATTATTGGAAACTGGAGGAAAGGCGATCCATGTTTCAAAGTTGCAGAGAACTTAGCAAGATTAACTCCTGGTGTTATATGGAAGACAGAATTTGAAAATGGTGAACCAGAGCATTTAGCTGAGGAACTTTCCAAGATAAATTCAGAGAATGTGGCTTGGCTTCTCCTTGCATCTTACAGCAAAATACTAGATGAGCGGAATACACCAAGGACTGAACTTTTGGGCACAAAGAAAACAGAAACTGATTCTGGGACTTCCAAGTGTCTGGAAATCATATTCCCAGGTGAAAATGCCCTATTTGAAGCCTTCATTAAACCTGGAACTTGTAAATCAGAATTGACGATGCAGTTATCTCGGAAAGACTTGTGGAAAGTCTTACTGTCTGATGGCTTGGACCCCTGCTTCCTGCATGCTAAACCAACAAAGTTTTTGAGATTGCTGTATGAACAAAACCACTGTCAGCTTGGACAAAAGAGGACATGGAAAGAAGACATTGAAGGAGAAACAGCTTTAAGAAAAAAACCATGGAAGCAGAGATCTGGGATTAAGAAATCTCCTTGGGCCAAGAGAGGAGCCCCACCCATATGTGCAGAGAGGGTGAGTTTTCCCCAGCAGTTAAAGAGGGTGGATGTCCCCACCCAATGTTCGGGAAGAGTTTTGCCACTCCAGGGTGCAGAGAGGGTGGAGCACATTCCTCAAAGATTAGGGC
>JAQZBX010044562.1:0-21324 GCA_029593785.1 Cabassous unicinctus
TATTAGACTAAATTAAGAACAGGAATTCATTTTTTAAAGTGACTGTCTTCTTTTTTTTTTTTTGGCACTATAAGGGACCCAAAAGAATTCCTCTGCCAGATCACCCCCTTCACCGAGGGGACCCTAAATAGCCTCATGGAAACTAATCAAGCTGTACTCACTTCCTGACCTCCCCAGGAGAGCTGAAGCTTTGATGCTTGTCAGTGCAGAGCGATAAAATTGGCTGACTCCACTCCCTCTGGGGCCAGTCCTCAGTGTCAGTGTGCTGCTGGGTAAATCAAGTTTGCTCAGCAGATTCACCTCTCCCCTCAGCCTGGCACTGTTTCGAGCCGGCTTATCTGCTCCCCAAAGCTATGAGGGGGTCCAGGCAGCCAAATCCACAGAAGTTAAACCCCTCTCCACTTTCTGTCAGAGCCCTCCCTCCCTCAGAGTATGCTCCCTCACGCCGGCAGTGGGAGTCATGGATGTAGGATTTCCAGCTCCAACCAGCCGTTTTCTGTGTGGGTGGGGCTCAGCCGTCTGTGTTAACCAACACAGGCAGGCTCAGAACTCATGAATCTCCACAGATCACTCCACGCTGTCAATCTGTCCGCTGCTAGAAGACCCAAGCATCTCGCTCTGTGCACCCACAGCACAGACCCTCGGGCATGACCCCGTCCACAATCGGCCATCCCCAGAGAGCTAGTTCGTGAGTACCCTCCTAAACCGATGTCATCTTGCCTCCTCTGATTTTAAATAAGTAAAAATCATGGTGCTGTAAAAGATGGTGACCCCCAGGAGGTGGGAGACACTAGAGAAGGCTTTTCACTTTCCTGAAGAGGAATTAATTTTCAGAATATTAGACAAAATGTACACCTAGGACACAGAGATTGTGATAAGAGACACCATTATGTTTAAATTAGATAATGTGAATATCATGATTTCGGTACCATGGGTATCAATGCAAGACAGGTTTAAAAGTGGGAATAAGTCATGGGAAAAGTGAGAGATTACTTTGGATTTGCAGAAATGCAGACTGTTCATATAAAGAATATTTACTAATGACTCAGTAAATTCAATCATGTAGGGCCAGGTAATGAGGGCTTGGCAGAGTTTTGAAGACATAACAACTGGGTAGTGAAGGGGATTGCAGATAGCTACACAGCAGTCATAGGCCATTGATGAGAGAAGGAAACATTAAGTTACAGCCAAGGAGACAAAAAAATACATCTGGGTGAAGCAGCCCATAAATGAAATATACTTGTTGGAGGGTCAGTAAGTTCTCTAAGGTTTTAGGTGTGATGGCCCTTGAGTAACTGAGGTCAAGGAATGACAGGTGACTGAGGAAAAAGTACATGGGGGTGTAAAGCTGTAGATCCAGGTGAATTATCAGTATCAGCCCTACATTTCCCAGCATAGTAATCAGGTGTATCAAGAGAAACAGTATAAAGAGGAGCCGTTGGATCTTTTCAGAATCTGTCAATCCCGTAAAGATAAAGTCAGGCACATTTGTGTTATTCCTACTTCCCATAGTGTTCAACCTTTCTAATCTGTTGAGAAAATAAAGGTTTTACTTGACATGAACAAGTTCAAAACCATTTTTGCTTACACAAATGATCTGGAATTTTATAAAATTATTTAGTAATTCAGCAAATTCATAATAAAGATAAATTTACAAAATATTGCTGAAAAACATCTTAGTTTGACTGTCCAATATAAATTATGTATATATCATTATTTAGATATAATATAATAGAAATTCATATATATTTCATCAGTAGAATGGCCTTGAAACTCTTATAAATAATTATCTTTATCAATACATTCATCCAAATGAAAATATTATACCATAGATTTCACAACTGGACACATTTTTTTTTAGATGATGAAAAGGGCACAGAAAGTTAATTAAATGTTCCAGACTCATGACACTTAACTGTTGGCTTTTCTTTGTGATTCTGCCAAGATTGGTTGAGTTGGAGATCACACTCATCACACTGTATTCCTACTTATATTTAATTTCAGAAAAACATTAAAAAATTGCTAGTTATATAAAAAATAATGATAGAGTTTTAATAAATCAGATACTATTTGTTCTATTGTATTTAATATTATTTGATAAAAATGGCAGATTAGAAATTAAACCCTTAGGCTAATTTACTGTTATATAATATTATAGACCACATATTACTATTAACTTTCAGAAGATATGTTTTTATGTGATTACTTAAAATCAAATTTCTTCTACAATTATATTTTCAATATATGTACATTGCTTTATGACTCTGATTCTACAAATTGTGTATTTCCATATCCAAATCTGGTGTTACTTAGGTAGGAATTGCATGATATATATTGTTTCTGCATATTCTTCTAATATCCCCATATGCTGATATATTCTAAAATGCTCTAACTTTAAGAATAATACTTACCATGAGACAAAAGTGGTGAGAAACCTCTTCCAGCATTATATGTTTAGAAATTTCTCAACCTCAAAATTTTCTCACAAATTAAATATATAAATCACTTAACAAGGCTGACAATTCTGTGATATATTTGTTTCCTTTGCTATAAACTGTTTAAATTTTTGAGCATGCATTTTTGTTGAGCTCTTCCTTGGTAAAATAAATGAACTTAAAATTTTTGTTCAGGTCCTAGTTAAATAGAAAGTTTACCTGGAATTTTTTTCCTCATGTGTATACCAGGGAGCTACTGTGAACACAAGCAGAGCAGATTATCCCTTGTCTTTCATCCTGATAATGCTATGGCACCTCTTATATTGAGGATTGCTGATAATACAACATTTGGTCATCTCTGGGACCAATTCCAAGAAAGATTGTTTGGCATGATTCCAAAGATAAAAGTTCAAGCACTAATACCTCCATGTTAGGCTTGTAATAGAAAGTTGCTTCTTCTTTATAAGCCACATGAAGTTGAGAATAATTTGTTTGATATTCTTTTGTGACTCACTTTTTTAATGACCAGTTAAAACAGAATGTATTTCTAGAGAAATAATTAGTCTGTGGTTGAAAGGCCAGAAGGGTACACCACCAGGGATGGAAAAGCACATTTTTCACAATGAAACAAATTTATAATTAATAGATGGTACTATCAAAGTACTTAAACATTGTTAATTACACAAAAATTGGGGTACAACAAAATTCAAAAAAGTAAGTGAATTTCATTCATATATGTTGTTAATCTTAGAAGGATTTTTTTTTCCATTTAAGTTTAACATTTTGATACGTATTACGGAATTACAAAATAATGTTACATATTTGATGAATTTTGGGAAATACAATTCTTTTCTTCCTGAAAAATCAGTGATATTGAGAAAAGCTTATTTGGAAATTAAAAAGACAGCATTAATTTATTTCATAATAGATGATAAAGGTGATTAATCTAAGTAAGAGAGTAATGAATATTTTCCATGTTAATGCCACCTCAATACTACTCAAAAAATCTTTGTATTAGTCAGTGTTGTCTAGGGAAAGAGAACCAAGAGAAGATATTTGTAAATAGTATGAGATTTTATAAAATTGTCTCACATGACTGTGGGGATGCACAACTCCAAATTCCACAGGGCAAGCTGCAAACCAGGGGCTCCGATGAAGGTCATTGATGAGTTCCACCAGGAGATGCTGGCTCTCTGAATTAGAGATGGGAATTCTTTCCCTGAATTTTGAAATTACTTCCCCTTTTAAGACTTTCAACTTATTGGATGAGACATCACTCTTTGCTGACAGCAATCTTCTCAGTTGATTGTAGATATAACTAGCCATCTATGCAATCAATTCACTGATGATTAAAGTCCATGAAATGCCCTTGTATTACAATTAGCCTAGTGCTTGCTTGACCAAACAACTGGGCACCATTACCTGATCTAGTTGACACATTAGCCTAAGCATCACAATAATCATGAGTGTTTTTTTATTCCCAGCATTGAAATCAATTTTTTATCATCATTAAGTGTACTTTCAAATAATATATTTAAAGGTTGAAGAATTTAATGATAAATATTTTTAGCTCTATCTCTATTCATGAAATTTCAATATATTATCTCTATTAGTAACATTATTTCATCAGATAAGGAATAAGAAATAAAAAGGAAACAGCATTTCCTTGTCTTAGAATTTTAGCAAATTAGAAATTTAATCCTATTAATTATTCAATGTTATTACATTTCAAAACTCTATTCCTCCATTTATTTCTGTCAAATTTTGTTTTATTTGTTTTGACAATCTTTTAAGAATTTTTAAGATTTTTCTGAAAAGTTGTCTTTGTGATTCTTTGATGCTATCTTTCATATCTCTTAAATATATAATATACTTTCTTATAGTACTACTTTGCACAGTATTAATTTTATGCTTATATTTACAGGCATATATATTTGTGCATACTTTTTCTTATATAAAAATCATATAGCTGGGTCTTAATTTTTAATAGAATCAATAATTGCGCTTTTAAATGGAATGTTTAGTCCACATACCTTTAAATAATTATTTATGTGCTATTGTCAATTTATGTCACATATTTTAGAAGTTCTAATTCTTCTCTCCTGACTTCTTTTTTGTTATTGCAATATTTTAAATTCAGTGTTATTCTCTTTTGGATTTTTTTTAAACCATCCCTCATTCAAATATATTGCAAGTGATTTCTCTAGAGGAAAATTTTGCATCTTTACTAAATTTAGTGCACTTAATATTATTATGACTACTTCTAGTGACCAAGATGGCCACATAAAACAACCCAGAGTTGTGTACACCCAAAGAATCTTTGTAAAACTAGCAATAACTGGCAAAGTCATCTTCCTCAAAATGACAGAAGACAGATAAAGGATTGCTGTAGCTGGGTGAGTGTTGTTGATTCAAGAAAGTACAACTTAAAACTGGTAGCACACACTGTCCTCTCCCAGAATCCCTCCCTGACATGGCATGTAGCCAACCTATATTCTCATTGTGGGTCCCTGGCTCTGTCTTGGAGGGAGCAGAGAAGCATCTATGTGCATATTTAGGTGTATGTATATTTGTTCCAGTCTAAACAGTGGCAGACTGAAAGTCTGACCCAGTAACCTCATCTCTTGTCTTGCTCTTCCCATAACTTGTCTTGCAGTGAGAAAGAGCTAGCAGACAGTTAAAGTAGTGTAAGAAACATTTGATTAAGTAGCTGGGACAAAGGATTCCTGGCTTTAAGGCATGTAATAGAAAACCATGAAAATAGGGAAAGTCTATATCATAGGAATACAGAAGACATCCCAATGACCATAAGCAGGGGGATTCCTAAATCCAAGCCACAAGCCTAGGACAGACATAGGCTCAGAATAGAAAGAGAGTGTAGCAGTTTGGCAGTTTGGTGAAGTTATGAATTCCAAAAATAGATATTGGATTATGCTTGTAAATTGGTCTGTTCATCTAAGCATAATTAAGTTATAACTGGGTCTTTGATTGGGCCACATAAGTAGAGCATTGAGCCCCATCCCTTGGTGAGTGGGGAATCAAAGATAAAGGCATGGCAAAGGACAGAGTTGGAGTAGTTTTGACTTTGGAATTCTGATGCTGAGATTTAATGCCGGAGCGGAGCCCCTGGAAGTAACACACAGAGGAGCTTGGTTGTGAGGAAAGAGAGATGGCCCCAGGAAGAGAAACAAGCTGTTTGCCTGATAGTCTACAGCTGGGCTTGTGGAGAGAGGCAAAGCCTAGAGAGCTTCATAGTCTACAGCTGACCTTGTGGAGATAGCAGAGGAGCTGAGCCCAGAGAGAAGTAAGCCCTGGAATGAGAGGAACCCAGGAAACCTGAACCCTGGCAAACATCGGTAGCCATCTTACTCCAACATGTGGCAACAGACTTTGGTGAGGGAAGTAATTTATGCTTTATGGCCTGGTAACTGTATGCTTCTATCCCAAATAAATACCCTTTATAAAAACAAACTGATATCTGGTATTTTGCATCAGCACCCCTGTTAACCTCATCCAAGAAAGGGACCTGCACAGGAGGCAAGCGAAAAAACACACAAGGAGGATAAGTATAACAGTCCATACCAGGCAGCAGCCATGCAGCAGAAAATTGCCTTCCCTCAGGCTGCCCTGTTGGTTTTTATTGTTTTATTTTTGGCATACAATAACATACTGATACAAGAATAAACATAACATGTCACTCAGGTTATATAACATGCCAATTAGCTTATATAACATACTATGTTATTGTTTTTCAACTATCCCTGGAACTGTTCTCGACCCCAAGATTGTTTAGGGAACAGTTGCTACTAGCTAGTTTTATTAGCTACTTTTGGATACAGGCCCAAGAATATTGTGGGAACTGTGGCTGCCTCACTGGCACCAGCAGCCAGCTATCTGCAGGTGGCTGGGGCTGAGGCCATCACCCGAATTGACCATCCTCACACTCCACCTCTGAGGGTGATTGCCTTGGAAACAGAAGGGGTATACTGTAGCTATATACCACAGCAGCAATATATAGCAACAAACAAGAAGTAAGCATTCCAACCCAACGAGGGTGCCCCTTAATCTTTAATTCCAGGTTTTTAGAGAGTTTTACCAGTAACATTTTGATAAAATTATACATATTTATGGGGATTTCCCCAGCTAGCTGGTGGGGGTCCCTCTTTTAATACCTTTGCATGTTTAGTGGGAAACCAATCCCATCTGTTATATAAAGCATAGCTAGACTACAGCCTGGCTGGGTCCATATTTTGGTGCAACAAGTGTTTTATGTGATGATGGATGGCTTTCCACTCCAGGCTTGTTTGGTTAGCCATTTTTTGTGAGGTCTAATTGTCCCAAGTGGCAGGGGTGATGTTCATTGTGAGCCTCTTGCTGTAATGACCAGGAGTTCCGTGTACACCTAAGAATAAGGCACACTGTACAGTTGTGAGGACTGTGGTGTCACATCCTCAACCTGCATCATCTGCTTCAGGCAAACAGGCAAGCAAGCATGGCCATTCTTTATTTGCAGGGTTATTTATACGCCATTATTATTACTCAAATGTTACACAGAAAGTACACAACATACAAATTCCTAGAATCATTTTTGCTGTGCCTAAGGAGTATGTGTACTCTGAGTCAAGGACTTTGTAAACTAATAGTTGATTCAACAGTTGGACAGCTGCCTGGGCATTAAACTTCACAGTTTAACCTTCACAGTTTAACCCTCACCGGCCGTTGCCTGAGTTTCAACCCTTACACTCCACCCCTGAGGGTGACGGCTTTAGCAGCTATGGGGATATTTATTATGGGCTAGAGAGTTAATATAAGAGTTCTTTCAGAATTGTTGCTGCTGCTGACAGTGTTGTTACGTTTACCTGCACGGGTCAAATATTGGTTAATTTTCTACACAATTTTGTTTTTTAGGGAACAATAAGAGTGAGTCACTTCAAACGGGTACCTTTAAGATCTAAGGCCACATTATGGTTTTTGTTACTTCACTATGGAGCACTGTTAGGGCAGTTAACAAAATATGTTTTTGTGGCCCTATCTGGGGCTTTAGCAAGGGGTTGTTTGTTGTAATTTGTAACTGAATCAGAGCTGCTGCTCTAGGCAATAGAGCTTCTATGGGCAGGCATTACTTCACCCTGTCAGGGCCTCTTATTTAATTGTTGAGCCAATGTTTACAGCCTCTTGGGTTACTTGTGCAGAAATGGCTCAACTATCAGTACAAAGAGTTAAAGGACTTTTTTCTTTTCTTGCAATGAGCCACACGGCCTGCAATTTAGCTTACTGGCTACTTTGATTAAAACCTATTTCACACTATATGGTGTTAGCCCTAGGCTGGACTGCCACTGCCGTCCACTGAGCACACTGACCTTAACTGGCCTTATCTACACACTACGCAGATTCCAGGACTAAAGGGTGACTTGTGCATACCAGATGGGGGTCACCCTTGCCCCAGGGCTTAACAATCTTGCATATGTCAGGGGTCCCAAAACAAGCCACAGTTCTCTACTTAGAGGACTGAAAGCAAAAGCACCTCGCTGTTCCAAATATGCACCCCACTCAGCAACAGCTGATGACCGAGCCACCCCACCATGAGGCCGGGCCACCCAGGCTACGATGGAGTAGGGGGTGAATATTTTCACTGGGACCTCTGAAGTTACAGTTTCAGTACTCTGAGCCGCTGCACCACCACGCTCCACATTGCTCATGCTGCTCTACACTGCTGGTGCTCCATGCGGCTCACACAGTTTATGATGCTCTAGGCCACTGGAATTTCATGCTGCTTATGTTGTTTATGCTGCTCAAGCCTCTGGCACTCCATGCTGCTCATGCTGTTCATGCTGTTTCATGCTGCTCTACCTCCCACAACTGGCTTACTTGCTTCAGCATTTCCTGTGTGTTATCTGGAAGCAATGACAGGAACACCCATCTTACCTAGGCAGCTGCCACATGAGGTTTCATATTACTCAATAGGGGCTCAGCTTAATGCAGAGCACTCAGTAAAGCAGCTGGTATGTTCTCTGGAATCTTCACAGGACAAGCACACCAGTGGGACAGCCACTCTGCCACTCCAACCCACTTACAGGTGGGCGGTCACCCAGGATCCATACTCCCTACCTTCTCCTCAGCAGATGAGGTTGGTGTACAGGGCAAACCCTTATCCTGCTGACTATGCCGATTGTTAACCACATCCAAAAAAGGGACCCATGCAGGAGGCAAGCAAAACAAACACACAAGGAGAAGAAATATAATGGCCCATACCAGGCAGCAGCCATGCAGCAGACAATCGCCCTCCTTTGGGCTGCCTTGTTGGTTTTTATTTTATTTTTGGCGTAGAATAACATATTGATAGAAGAATAAGCATAACATGTCACTCAGGTTATATAACATGTCAATTAGCTTATATAACATACTATGTTATTGTTTTTCAACTGTCCCTGGAACTGCCCTCGACCCCAAGATTGTTTAGGGAATAGTTGCTACCAGATAGTTTTATCAGCTACTTTTGGACACAGGCCCAAGAATAACATGGGAACTGTGACTGCCTCATTGGCACCAGCAGCCAGCTACCTGCAGCTGGCTGGGGCTGAAGCCATTACCTGAATTAACCATCCTCACAACCCCATTTGGCTGGCTAAGACAGAATTTGGTACCGAGTACTGGGGAAGTGCTTTAGCAATTATCAAAATATTGGAACAGTTTTATAAATAGATAAGGGGTATTTTTTTGAAGAATTGTGAAATGCTTGAAGGAAAATGCCTACAGTGCTTTGAAGAGACTGCTATTAGTAATGTGGATGCTGAAAAGACTTTTTATGAGGCCTTAGAAGTAAATGATGAAGCTATTATTGGAAACTAGAGGAAAGGTGATTCACGTTTTAAAGTTGCAGAGAACTTAGCAAGATTAACTCCTGGTGTTATATGGAAGACAGAATTTGAAAATGGTGAACCTGAGAATTTAGCTGAAGAATTTTCCAAGGTAAACTCGGAGAATGCAGCTTGACTTCTCCTTGCAGCTTATAGCAAAATGCTAGATGAGCGGGATAAGCTCAGGACTGAATTATTGGGCATAAAGAAAAAAGAAACTGATTATGGAAATTCCAAGCCTCTGGAAATCAAGCTCCCAGATGATAGTGCCCATTTGAAAACTTAACTAAACTTGGAACTTGTAAATCAGGATTGAAGATGCAGATATCTTGGAAAGACTTGTGGAAAGTCTTACTGTCTGATGGCTTGAACTCCTGCTTCCTGCATGCTAAACCAACAATTTTTTTTAAACAGCTGTATGAACAAAAACACTGTTAGCCTGGACAAAAAAGGATATTGACAGGAGAGATGGAAGGGGAAACAACTTTAAGAGGAAAACCATTGAAGCAGTGATCTGGAATTAAGACATCACTTTGGGCCAAGAGAGGAGTCCAACCCATGTGTACAGAGAGGGTAAGTTTGCTCCAGCAGTTGAAGAGGGTGGATGTTCCACCCAATGTTCTACAAGAGTTTTGCTGCCCCAGGAGGCAGAGAGAGTGGAGCACATTCCTCAGAGATTACGGTGGTTAAGGTCAGCACCTCATAGGTCTGAGAGGGGTGTGCCTGTCCCCCATGGGTTAGTGAAGGCCAGGTGGTCAACTTGTTGCTGTGAAAGGGTTGAGCCTGTATGCTAAAGGTTAGGGAAGGCCAGGTGGTCAACTCATTGCTTTGAGAGGGATGAGCCTGTATGCCAAAGGTTAGGGGGAATGTTGTCTGTACCTCACTGTACTAGGGGGGCTAAGACTCCAACCCAAAGATTGGGTAAGATGTGGCAATCACCCCAAAACTCTTGGGGGGGTGAGTTCCAGAGCTTGTTCGACACCCAGATGTTTGATGAGGGTGGAACCAAGAAAATGGCCATTAGGCAAGCCTGTTGAAAGGGTGGGTCACCATGTGGCCCCAAGGAAAAGAAACCATGGTCTTAAGAGTGATTCTCAGACTTTGAAATCAAAAGGAGGATGCCCTGCAAGTTTACTGAACTGTAGAGGACCCATAAGTCATGTTTCCTTCCCAACTTCTCTTTATGATAATGAAAATGTTTAACCTTTGTCTTTCCATTTGTGTATTGGAAGCAATTAAATAGTTTTGTAAGTTTCAGAGGTCTACAGCAGGTGGGGCTTTGCCTCAAGACAAACTGTATTTCTTTAAACTGATTATGATATGATTTTGTACTTGCATTATTACTGATTTAAGTTTTTCTGAATATTGTAATTTATTTTTGGAATTCAGAGGGTAGAGTATAGCAGTTTGGCAGTTTGATGAAGTTATGAATTCCAAAAATAGATAATCGATTATGCTTGTAAAACTGCTCTGTTCATCTGGGCATGATTAAGTTATAATTAGGGCTTTGATTGGGCCACATCAGGAGGGCATTGAGCCCCACCACTTAGTGGGTGGGGAATCAAAGATACTAGGCATGGCAAAGGACAGAGTTGGAGTAGTTTTGATTTTGAAATTCTGATGCTGAGATTTGATGTTGGTACCCCAGGAAGTGAACACACAGAGAAGCTTGGTTGTGAGGAAAGAAAGAAGGCCCCAGGAAGAGAAACAAGCTGTTTGCCTGATAGTCTACAGCTGGGCTTGTGGAGAGAGGCAAAGCCTAGAGAGCTTCATAGTCTACAGCTGACCTTGTGGAGATAGCAGAGGAGCTGAGCCCAGAGAGAAGCAAGCCCTGGGAAGATAGGAACCCAGGAAGCCTGAACCCTGGCAAACATTGGCAGCCATCTTGCTCCAACACGTGGCAACAGACTTTGGTGAAGGAAGTAACTTATGCTTTATGGCCTGGTATCTATGGACTTCTATCCCATATAAATACCCTTTATAAAAACTGACTGTTTTCTGCTATTTTGCATCTGCACCCCTTTTGGCTTACTAAGACAGAGAGGAACCCACACTTTTGCCTCAGTTTGATCTTCTTGATAGGAGCATAAATCTCTGAAGGAGAACACTAGCCAGCTCAAAGCCAATTTTCAAAGACAATGAAATCAGGTTTTTTGTGTTGTTATTTGTTTTTGTTAGCTCCTGCCACTCAATGATGTATATGTCATATCTATCTGGTTACAAACTTAGGAAACAGACAGCTCCCGCACTAAATCTCATAGCTAAAAAGTAAAATATTAAAACATACATTGTGTAAGAATATTTTATAAGACAAAGACACATGAAATTATGATCCATCCAAAGGAACAAAATAAAACTTCAGAAATCATCAGTGAAGAATAACAAATATTGAATATACAGAGAAAAAAATGGGTGCAGTAAAAGAAAAACAAATGAAATGATTATGGCTGAAGAGTAGAAAGGAAAAAGATGAGAAAACTGAACATAGCCTAAGAGACCTTGGAGCATCGTCAAGAATACCAATATATTCATAACAGGAATCCCAGAATAAAAAAGAGACACAGGAGCAAGAGGAGTTTTCAAAGAAATAGTGGAAGAAATCTCTTAAGATTTAATGAAAGATATGAATACGCATCCGTGAAGCCCAACAAACACTAAACAGGATAAAATTAAAGAGAACGACTCCAAGACAAAACATAGTCAAACTGAATCATGCAAAGACAAGGAGAGAGTTCTAAAAGCTGCAAGGGGAAAGCAACAGTACCTTTAAATTTAAATGCCAATTTCTCAAAAAACTGTGGAGGCCTGAAGACAGTGAGATGATATATTGAAGTACTAAAGAAAAGAATTTCAACTTTGAATTTTATATCTTGCAAAGCTGTATTAAAGATGAAGAAGAAATTAATACATTCCCAAATAAAAAAAGCTGAAGGAGCTCATAACCACAAGAACTGCCTTATGATCAATGCTACAGGGAGTTCTTCAGACTGAATGGAAAGGACCCTGGACAGTGGATCAGAGCATTATAAATGAATAAAGATTTCTGGTAAAGGTAACCATATGGGTAATTATAAAACCAAGAATTATTTTATTGTGTTTTTTTGTATATAACTCCTTTTATTTTTACAGATGCTAAAGAGCAAATGCTTAAAAATATTGCCAATTCTTCAGTTTAGGTCATAAAATATATAAAGATATAATTGGTAAAAACTACAACAAAACATGGTAGGGTGGAGGATATGGTAGTTTGAGTTTTTTGTGCACCCCAGAAAAGATAATGGCTTTAGAGCTAATCTATTTCTGTGGATATGAATCTATTTTAGGTGGGACTCTTGGATTAGTTTATTTCATATAAGAACGTTTGACTAAACTACTTCAGTAAGACATGACCCAGGGTAAGTCTTAATCATCTTACTGGAGTCCTTTATAAATTTTTTCTATGGAGAGAAAATAGCCACAGAAACAGAGAGAAACTCCCAGTAGCTGAAAGAGAAAACCCTGGAAGCCAGAAGCTGAAATCAGTGGAACACAGAAGCTCAGAAGAGTCCACTGAAGTGAGAAGCTGAATGTAATGAGGCCCAGAGGAAAGGGGATAGGCAAACAGATCCTGACATGTACCTTGACACGCGAGAGAGGAGACTGGGACTTCTGGCAGCTGATCTTCAGGAAGAAAAGCATTGCCTGATGAAGCCTTGTTTTGGACATTTTCATGGCCTCAGAAGTGTAAGCTTATAAGTTAATAAAGCATCATGGTAAAAGCCAACCCAATACTTTTTTGTAAATGGTTCAGAATTTTCTATATATAATATCATATAATCTGCAAATAGATAAAGTTTTACTTTTTCCTTTCCAATTTGCATGCCTTTCACTTCTAATTCAGCAAATTGTCAGGGTACAAGATCAACACACACACAAAACAGGGAGGATTCTTTACATTAGTAATGAATAAAGGACTTACACAAAGAAAACTACAAAGCGTTGCTGAAAGTATTCAAAGAAGACTTAGAGGAATGGAAGGTCATTCCTTGCCCCTGGATAGGAAGACTAAATATTTTGACAATATCAGTGATTTATAAATCCAATGCAATCCCAATAAAATTTCTAATAACACACTATGCAGAATTGGAAAAGCCAATGAAGAAATTTGTATGGAAAGATAATGGCCCAAAACACCAAAAACATCTTGAAAAAGAAGAAGGGTGTTGGGTCACTAACACTTTCAATATTAAAACTTATTACCATGCTATGGTAATGAAAGCATCATGATACTTTTGTGAGGGCACAAATAGAAACCAATAAAAAGGAATTGGAAGTTCAGAAACAAACCCATATATCTATGGCCCACATAAAATGTGCCAAGTTCACTCAAGGGGGAAAGAATAAAATCTTCAACAAATGGTATTGCAAAAACTGGCTATGTAAATGCAGAAGAATGAATGTGGATCCCTACATCTCCATTATACAAAAATTAGCTCAAAGTGGGTAAAATACCTAAATATAAGAACAATAATTATAAAATCCATTGGAGTTTGAATTGTTTACTGCAGAGGACATGCTCTTAGTCTTAAACAATATCTGTGGGGGTGAGGCCATTTTTAAGAGAACCTATTGAAGATGTTATTTTTAGTTAAGGTATGAACAACTGAATCAGTTTGGGTTCTTTTAAAAGCAGAATGAAATTAGAAGTAGAGCAGTAGATACAGAAGAAGCTAGAAATTAATAGGACCCCAGTGTAGAAAGGAGAATGATACCTTCATTAGCATTGCCATGTGACAGAAAGGCAAATATCAGAGATCATTGGCAGTCAACCCTAGAAGAAAGAATCACCTTGTTGATGCCTAAATTTTGATCTGCCAGGTTCAAAACCATGAGCCAAAAAATTTCCATTGTTTAAGCCAACCCAAATTATAGTATTTACTTTGGCAGCCAGGAAACTAACACATACTTCCTAAAAGGAAACAAGGGGAAATCTCTTGAAGATCTTATGTTAGATAATGGTTCTTTAGCATTTATACAAAAGCACAGAAATGAAAGAAAAAAAATAGATAAATGGAATTTCATCAAAATAACTAAACTCTTGTGCATCAAATTACTTTATCATGAAAGTATATAAACAAATTACAGATTGAGAGAAAATATTTGGAAGTCATACACCTTATAAAAATCCTATAACTCAACAACAAAAAGACATACAACCCAATTACATAATGGGCAAAATGTGAATAGATTTTTCAGTGAGGAATATCTGTAATTGGCCAATACTCACATAAAAAATTCATGGCATCATTATCTTTGGGAAAACACAAATCAAAAATAAAATGATATACCTTTTCACACCAACTAGACTGCCTACTATAAAAAATAGAAAATTGCAAGTGTTGGAGAGGATGTGGAGTAATGGGAATGTGTTCTTTGATGGTGGGAATGTAAAATGCAGCCACTGAAGAAAACTTCTTGGAGATACCTCACAAATTTAAGTATAGAATTACCATATGACCCAGCATTCCCACTTATATGCATATACCCTAAAGAATTGAAATCAGAACTTGAACAGATATTTGCACACCAATATTCATAGCATTATTATTCAGAATTGCAAAAAGATGGAAGCAACTCAAATGTCCATAAACAGATCAATGGATAAACAAAATGTGGTATATACATGTAATGTAATATTATTCGGCCATAAAAAGGAATGAATTTCTGACACGTGCTACAGCATGCGTGAACTTGAAGACATCATGCTGAGTGAAATAAGCAAAACCAAAAAGGGTAAATTAGGTATGTTCTTACTGATATAAAATAATTCAAATAGGTAAATCTAAACAGTCAGAAATTATATTATCAGGGTATGGGATGGGTATAGCAAGGGGGTTTGGATGCCAAATTGGTATAGAATTACTGTTTTGGGTGATGGAAAAGTTTTGGAAATGGAAGGAGGTGATGGTAGCACAGCATTGTGAATATTATTAACATCACTGAATTGTTTATTTCCAAGTGGAACAATTGAAAATTGAAAGTATATATATATTACAGAAAAAAAATTTAAATTAGAACTGTACAACAAAACAGTGTAATGTAATATAAACTATGGCTGACATTTAACAGCTTATTCATAATAATATTGTTTCAACAATTGTTACAAAAGCAAAAAACTGATGCAAAATGAGGAGGTATATGGGATCTCTGTATTTTCATCATGATTTTCCTATATAGCTACAACTTCTGTAATCAAAAGGACAATATTATTATACCTCTTCATGTAAAATGTAAGAACACTAAATTTTTCTAATTTGCTCCCAGTTATTACATCCATAGTTAGCATATTATTTTACATATATATATATATATATATACAAGAAGAAAATGCAATGCTATTATTTTTGTTGTCGTCAATTGTCTTTTACAGATATTTCACATTTTTCACGTGGTTTGCACTCTTCATTTCATTTTGTACATTCATTTTTTTCTTCTGATATCCTTTCCTTCAGATTGGAGAAATACAGTTAGCTCTTCTGGTACCATGGGGCTTTTGACACCAAAGTTTTCAAGCTTTCATTTATCTTAAATGAAATTTAATAAATGAATATCTTAAATGAAATAAATTAAATGAAATTTACATTTGAATTTCATGAATATTTTTACTACATGGAGAATTATTTTTATTTTTGCCTTTCTACACTTTTTAGAACTGAATTTCTTATATTGTTATTTTTTCTTATGGGAAGCCAGCCATAACTGATAGGGTCACCACTCCCCTCTCCACCAAACACTCTTCCCTCCATCCCCCATCTTGCCATAACATGTCTTCTCCCTGTAGTTCCACGGCTGCTTTGAAATGTTTCTTTCTGTCTTTCATTTTATGTAGCTTGATTATGATGTGCTTCTGTGTCTGTGATTGAGTGTGTTTGCATATTAGATTTACCTTATCTTTTAGTTTCCCAAAGGGCTGCCAATGAAAATCCCAGAAATGGTTTGGTTTTTATAAAGGGGATTTATGTGGGGTAAATCTTTACAGTTCTTAGGCCATGGAAAGTCCGACTCAAGGCACCATAAGAATTGCCTTCTCTTTAAAGTCAGTGGCCATGTGTTGAAGCAATATGACAGCAAACTCTGCCTTCCCTTCTGGGCTGTACCTTCTCCTGGAGCTCAGCTATGGGCAACCAGGGTTAGGGCTTGTCTCTTACTAAGCCTCCTCACTCAGGTTCAGCTCTCCACTTTTCTCCTAATTCAGCTGCAAGTTATCAGGCATATGGCTCATCTCTCCTTGGGCCTCATCTCTTTGAGCCTCTCATTTCTCTTATATGGCAAGATCAAATATGGCAGAGCTCACTTTTCCTGGGTGTCCCCATTTGTATCAGTCCCAGCAAGAGGGCGGAGATTCAACCTGAGTCATGACTCAATGACATTGTCTGACTGAATGGGTCTCACACCCTCAAGAATGGATTTAGTACATAAACATAGTCCTTCTCTTTTGGGGATTCATAAAATAATTTCAAATCTTGTTTTGGATGTTCAGAATTTCTTTGATTTCTCAGTTCATGGTTTTCTTCCAATTTAATGAAATTTCTCTGACTTTTCATTGATTCGTTTTTTTAATTTTCTTAGTCTGTGTTCTTGATTAGTAAACAGTTGTTTTTATTGTTGCTTTTCTCTTAGATCCTCAGGTAGAATAATATTTATTGATCTGGTTTCAAGTTTACTGCTGCTCTATTCTACATTCTCCATTCTGCTGTTGAGTCCTATGGCTAATTTTTCATTATCATGTATCTTACTTTTCCTTTCTAAAATTTCTATTTAGTTCATTATAAATTAGTCTGCATTCTTTTCTGATGCAATTTCTTATGTATTTTCTCATTAGGATCATCTTTTCCTTAAGCCATTAACCTTGTATTTTAAGCTGTTTTAATGTTGTTGGCTGCTAATTAAAACTTTGGGTTAATCATGAAATCTGTTTCTATTACTTTTCTTTTTTCATTATTATTATTCACATTTTCTTGTTTGTCTTGTTTGATAATTTTTTGTGATCTACTGTGATTTGTGAGTGATATATTGTAGGGAGCCTGGATTATGTTGTCTTTTAATAAGAGGAATTGGATTTTGTGCTGGCAGGCAATAAATTATTGGCAATACCTTTTAATCTTTCAGACTTTATATTTCTCTTGTTCAGGAATTTTTTTTTTGTCCACAGTCTTAGGGCATATATTCATTACTGGGCATTGTTCTTACTTCCAATGTGTGATATTTTTTGTTGTCTTAACTTCATGCCTGAGTCAACCAAAGGTATTTGTCATACTGTGTGGGCCATGAATCCAGCTTGTCCCAGCCCTTCCTTACCTTGACATTTAGGTACTGAGCTCAGCCTTGAAACAGCATCTCCTGGCTTGGCCTGTTGATCTCCATCTACACATAAATACCTCAGCTGTCATCTAAAGAACATCAGAAAATCCCAGTACTGATAATGGACACCACCTTTGATACCATATTATTTGTGTTACAACTTTTCCCCATTTCTGTCTCATTAGCTCTCTAAGACCTTTATATTCTGCTTATACTTTGCATTTCCAAAACCAACAAGCAGTACAGAAAAGGAGGGTAGACATGCATCCCTTCTCATATATTTCCATTACTTTGTGCAAGTACTCTTCAGTCATATAATGCTTCCTAACATAGCAAGGTTTCATTTTGCAACCATCTCTTGCTTTCATGATGAAATAAAATAAAACATGATTTTTGAGTATTCTTAAGCCATTGCAATAAGAGAAAAGGACTATAAATGAAAGCTACTACCATTAAGAGATTATGTTACAAATACTTATCTGAAAGGGTATTTAAAGGGTAAATGCAAAACCCAATAGTATTGGATCTGCAATATAAAATTTCTAGTCTTTAATTCCTATAAGAGCCAGAATACAATTGAACAAGAAAAAGGCAAATATTCTGATAATGGACATGTAAAATATAAAGTGCTAAATTGGGACAGAAACAACATAAAGAGGAGAAACAGAGGTATGTTGGAGCACAGAACATGCATGCTATTGAAATAGGTTGGTATCTTTTGAGAGCAGTAGGTTATAGATACAGGTTATGTAATATAAACACCAGGATAACCACAAAGAAGGTATTTGAAAAATATACAGGAAAAGAAATGAGAAAGGATCAGTCAGATACATTACAAAAGTTCAACTATACAGAAAAGGGACTGCAATAAAGGGAAAAAGAGGTACAATTCAGCTGTTTTAAACCACAGGAGAGCTCCAAGAGGAAAATGATCCAGTCACCATCTTATTCTAAACAACAATATGATGATTTCCCCAACAATAATAAGTAAATGAATCTGGAATTTACTACCTGTTTACATTTGTTGAATGAATAGAGTTCTTTCACCTCTTATACAAAATGAAATCATAGAAAATAAAACAAATATACTTAATGCTATATAAGAAATCTTAAGATATGAGACATAAATTTATATGATAAGCTCTGAAATGGTTTGGCAATTAAATTTTCTGAGTCTCGGTTTCTTATCTTGTTAATGTAATCCATATTAAATTGCAACAGATTAGTAAATATGATAAACTATAATAATGTTTTAGCACAATGTATTTCTTATAGAATCTAGCACATATTTTTATAGTGATCCAAATTAATTATACTTCTTTGTCTAAATTATGAAATGCTGTGTTTGTAGTGAACAAAGTATAAATTTTGAACTTTTGAATGGATTATTATCCAAAGAGATAATCAAAGTACAAAAAATGATGAAAACATGTAGAAATGGATTATCAAATGTATGAGGCTCTGGAGGTCTTCTTAAGTGTTGTAATTTTGTGAATTTGGAATGCTAATTTATAATTTAATCAGGAGGATTAGTAACACACCCACAAACACCAAGATACCTGGGACTTACATCGAAAAATATTGGTAGAGAAAGGAAAACAAAAGAACTTTTACTTTTTCAATTCTCTAGGTGCTCCTGATGGGCTATTTATTCAAAATACTTTTAATGACCTATGTGTTGGGCTGGTACACAGCAGACAAGAAAGTCATGGGCTATAAACTATCTGAAGATAAAATATGGTGTTATGATGAGGGGTTGACATATTTTAGAGAGAATGTAAGATGGGCCTCAATGATGCAGTCACATTGGTAAAAATCTGAAAGAAGTGATGAAATATGACATTATAATTTCATTTCAGTGACCTTAGTTTAAAAGATGAGCAGACAATAAAGATTACTAGTCATTTGAATAAACGTTCTCTTTGAAAGAGAGAAGAAAAAGAAACAAATACTAAAAATAAAATTGAATAAAATATAGACAAGGCAGGCAGAAGAAGAATGCATAAGGCAGAAGCACTGGATGGAAAACTAAAAATACAGGAAGAAGTTCTTTTGGATATAGGTCTCAGAATGTACTGTTACAGCAACACATATCATCTAAAGTGCTAAGAACCACTCAGGAAGGCAAGATCTGAAAAGCTCTGGGGTTGAAGGAACTCAAAGTAAAAAGTGTTCATGAATCAAGCATGATCTGAGCAATAAAGTAGGTCACAATAAGATATTTTATTAAGGCCATTATAAAAATACAAGAGTGATTTCTGAGTGTGAAACTGGAAACATCACTTTGATCAATCCCTAACCTACATCTATAACTTCCTTCAAAATGTCCATAGTAATGTATTCAATTGTGTTACCACAATCAAATTATAGAATATTTCCATAAAAGAATTACAATTAAACTCCATAAAATGACATTTCTTGTGCAAAAGGACAAAAAGAATAAACAATGTTATAAAAGTTACTAAGAGCAGAGCATGAGGAAGGCAAGATAGTGTCAGTTTAAGTGGATGCTCACCATCTCTCTCACAAAAGACAGCTGACTGGGGAAAGGATCCTGCCCAAGTGAGCTGTTCTGGGAGCCCATTGAGGAGAAGAATTTGGGGCATCAATCTGGAGGGAGCTGGACAGGGAGATAGAGTGCTCAAGATAAAACTGTGAGTTTTTAACCCCATTCCTGGAAAACACAGAAGGGTAAGTCCTACCCACAGGTGACCCTGATTACCCTGGCCACCCAGTGAGAGAACATTCTCCTAGAGTGGGAGGGTTCTGGCAAAGGGTGGAGATGGGTTTCCTTTCTGTGGGTTTGGTTGCCTGGACCCCCTTAGAGATTTGGGGAGCATACCAGCCAGCTCAAAGTGGCACCAGGCTGAGGGGAGAGACATATCTGCAGAGGAAACCTGATTTATCTAACTACTCTGGAATAGAAAAGCTTGGCATGAGAAAGAGCAAAGTCAGCAAATTTAATAGTTCCAGGCTGAAGACTAGCAGAATTTCAACTCCCCTAAGGGAGTCAGGCAGCGGGAAGTGCTTAACAAGTTTCCAAGAGCCTATTTAGGGTCCCCTGGGAGGAGGGTGTGGTCTAGAAGAGGCTTGAAAATCATTTCAGTGTGATGAGGTGAACACAGCCATCAGGGTCCCATTTCAATTTCAAAAGGGAATTCAACCTGACCTGGAGAGGGGAGGGGGGATCTACTCATGCAGCCTGCTGAATCTAGCTGCCCTAGGAGAGTAAAATCTGCCTGGGGGAAAATAACTGAATAACTTTCTGAAGAGCTAACTGAACCTAGAAAGGTAGTTCAGTGGAGGAATTTCTGCCTTGAATATATGAGGTCCCTTCTTCAATTCCCAGCTCCTATAAGAATAGTGATCCACCAGGATATCTATCATCAAGCTGATACCTTAGGACAGGGAAAACATAGACATTATTTTTCTACTAGCTTCTTTGGGTCCCTTATTTTTCAAAAAAAAAAAAAAAAAAAGCTTACTTAAAAAAAGTTAATTTAGTTTTCTCCTTAAAACCTGCAGAGAGAAGTCTGCAGGGTAATTTATTGATGAACAGAGGCAACCTGAGAGGCTCCACAAGGGCCCAAGAACCTAGAAGGAACACTGTTCTTCTTTAGCTTTGACTGCTTGCTTGTGTGTTTGTTTGGGAGGGGGTGTTATTTGTTGTGTTTTGTTTGTTTGCTTTCTTT
>JAQZBX010044563.1:0-11699 GCA_029593785.1 Cabassous unicinctus
AAAAAAAAAAAAAAAGAGTTACCTTGATGCTTTCATGCTTCAGCATTTCCTACATCAGGATGTGCTTTCCGATGATGCAAACATTTCATAAAGCCCCACAGTGTTTTCAAATCAAGGAAACGGTGTAATTGGTGGTAAGTGCAGAATCAGAGCTGTACACAATTAGGGTAAGGGTGTCAGGGAAGGCTGCCTGGAAAAGGTGGGTCTTAAAGGCTAAGCGGGAGTTCGCCAGGGGAAGAAGGCACACACAGAAGGGCTTCTGAGCACAGGGCAGGGTGGTGAAAACCGATTGGTGGGCTGGTGGGGGACCCCACGTGCAGAGGATGGTGGCAAAAGGAGCAGGAGAGGAGGGCTGGGCCCAGCCAGCCAAGCCTTGACTTGCAGGCTAAGGAGCATGTTAACCTGACCTGCTTCAGGCAAAGTGGGCCCCCACTCTCAGCAGCCCAAAAAGGCCTGGAGAGCTGCTTCACGGTGCCTCGCAGGCAGTGACCAGTAGATCTAGATTGGGGACAGGCATTTCTGGCACCAGGGCAGCGATCCCCAAGAAGTGGACTGGCTCGAGAAGACTCTCAGGAGGCCAGCCCAGGGTGGTGTGGTGATAAATTAAAGCAGGGGAGGGTGAAAGGGAGGAGTCAGGAAGACGTCTGGGGCTGTGTATCTGAGGGCGCAGTGATGCCACCCACTGAGAAGCGGCACTCATCTCTCTAACATGCTCAGACTCTAGGCTCTGCTGGGGCTGCTCTGAGACCCACAGCCAGAGGCTTCCTCCTTCCCTCAGAAGTGCCCGGGGATGGGGTCCCTGCTTTGCAAACAGATTCTTTCAGGTGGCTGGCTCACCAGCTGCCATGAGGATTGAACCCCCCATGCCCAGGGCTGGGAGGGGAGCCTGTCACCATGGGGAGTGGAGAGGAAACCCATCTCAGGTTGAGATGGGAGTGGGCGGCTGTGCTGCCTTGAGACACTCTTATTTAACCCACTGGCCTGGGTGGGCTCTCAGCAGGGTGGGTTTCCTCTGCCAGGTAGCATGAGACCCATGTGCCCTCCCAGGCTGTGAAATCATCCCGAATGAACAGCAGCCTCTGGGTGGGAGGGGGTGCAGGGAAGGACGCTGAGCCAAGTGTGCCTGGGTCCAGGGTGGGCTGGGGTTGGGTTGGGTGCAGGGTCCTTGAGCCTGAGTGGGAGTCTTGCGGCCAGCATTCGGTCTGGAGCGAGAGGGGTGGGGAATGGAGAAAGTCCGGAGTCTGGGGGTGGCTGTCAGGTCCCAGGAGCTTGGTCCTGGTGACCTGGTAAGAGTCCTGCACCCAGGCTGTGTCCAGGGTTCCAGGTGTCGGGTCTGGGGCTGAGGTCCAAGTCCAGGTCTGGGCCCTGACTCCAAGTCACGGCAGTGGTCTGGGTCTCGGGTCGTGAGCAGTGTTGAGGTTAAGGTCCGAAGTCTGTTCCAGGTCAGCATCATGGTCGGGGTGTGGGGTCAGGGACCCAGGGTTGTGATCTGAGGTCACGGTCCAGGTCTGGGTCAGGGTCCTGTTTGGAGTCTGGGTTCAGGTCGTGGACAGTGGCCAGGGTCAGGAAGTTGGGATTCTCGTCAGGGTCTGGGAGGGAAGTCTGAGTCTGGAGCCTTGGTCAGTCCGGGGGCCTCCTCATGATACAGGCCTGGGCTCAGGGCTGTGGTCCGATGGTGGGATCCGAGGTCCGGAGCTGTGATCCGGGGTCGTGGTCGAAGTCTAGGGTCCGCTTCCGATCCAGGTCTGGGGCGGGGTCGCGAAGCCGGCTCGGGCCCGGGGCTCCAGGGTCGAGATCCGCGGGCACGGTCGGGGTCCGGGACCGTGCGCCCGAGGCTGGATGGGTTCCGGCCCGGGGTCGCGGCCGCGGTCAGGGCCGGGCGGCCCGCGCGGCCTGCAGGGGGCGCCGCCGCCCGCCCGTGCCGTCCGCGCCGCCCGCCCGGCTCGGCCCCTCGCGGGCTCGCTGGCGCTGTGCGCGGCAGGCGGGGCCGGAGGCGGCGGTGGCGGCGGCGGCTCCGGGGCGCGGGCGGGCGGCGGCGGCGGCGCCCCGACTGCAGTCCCGGCGGGAGCGGACGCGAGCCGGGGCCGGGCCCGAGCCGGCGCCATGGGGCGGCGCCGCCTGTGAGCGGCGGCGAGCGGAGCCGCGGGCGGCGAGCGGGGCCAGGCGGGCGGCGGCGGCCCCCGAGGCCGAGCGGAGCGGCGGCCGGGCCGGGCCGAGCGCGCCGAGCGAGCGGGAGCGGCAGCGGCAGCGGCGGGAGGAGCAGCCGCCGCCGCCGCCAAGATGGCGGACCTGGAGGCGGTGCTGGCCGATGTGAGCTACCTGATGGCCATGGAGAAGAGCAAGGCCACGCCGGCCGCGCGCGCCAGCAAGAAGATCGTGCTGCCCGAGCCCAGGTGAGGCCCGCCGCCCCCGGCCCGCGGCCCCGGCCCCCAGCCCGACCTCCTGACCCTCTTCCGCTCCGGGCCCAGCAGCCCAGACCCGCCCCGCCTTGGCCCCAGCTCCGGACCCCTAGACCCCGGCCCCGTGCGCCTGAGCCCGGAGCTCCCCAACTCCAGGGCATTTCGGCCCCACTGTCTCCCAGACCCTCTCACTTCCCCCACTGCCCGGCTCTGCCTGCCCCGCGGTCTGTCAGCCCCTCGCTCCTGGCCTCTCCCCCCACCCCAGGGCCCATCGCGCCCCCTCATCCGACTGCGAGCAGCCCTTGGGCTCCGCGGGGTCCCCTCTCTGCTGCCTGCCACCATTTACCTGGCCTGATAACACCCATCCTTTTGCTGTCCCTACTCCCAGCACCCCACCTCCGCTGGGGGTGCCCCACCATCCCAGTCTATTCTTGAGTGAAGTTGGAGGGGGACAGCAAGTCTCAGGGTGGCCCCCCAGGACCCTTCCTTTATCCTGGTGTTGGGATCTGTTTGAGAGTACCGTGGGCGGGGGACACGGTGTGGCGTGTGCTCTGTCCAGGTGGGCTGTGCTCAGGTGTGCCGCTACCTGGCACGCCCCCGCATGCCGTGTCCTTGTGGGTGCCATTTACCAGGGGCCATCCCAGTGCCCCTGCAGCAGCAGCTGGGCCATGATGCCACCCTTCGTAAGGCAGCTCATGTCATCATGCCCCGTATCAAAGTTGAAGCCTGTTCGGGGTGTAGGTGCAGAAGTATACAGGATGCAAGTGGTAGCTGTGCCTTGCCCTGCTTACAGAGGATTTTCCCTGTGTTCCCACAGCAGCCCACGGGGTGGGTAGGACACCTGCCCAGTGTCACACAGATAATCCAGGGTGGAGTCAGGCCATCCCATCATGGCTTCCAGCTTCTAGTCCTACATTCCACCACTACTCTGGCCTCAGCCCGTGCCTGGACATTCTGCTTTTGCAAGAGCTGTGCACACCCCCCACCAGTCCTTGTGTTGGGGGGCAAGGCAGGTCCCACGACTCCTCCATCCGTGCAGGAGGGTCGGCCTCCGCTGTCCCCACCCAGGTGGCTCCTAACGGCCTGTGGTCTCATCATGTGACTTTCGGGAAGTCCCTTCCCATCTCTGGGCCTCAGTTTTCGCATCTGTGAAATGTGGATGGTGTGAAATAAGGGCTGTGACTCTGCGGTGTCCTGAGGCTTCGAGGCAGGGTGGCAGCTGGCTCAGCCTGGCCCAGAGCTGCAGGAGGTGCCTTGCGGATGCCTCTAACAGCAGGTTTCAGATTGACTGAACGCCGAGCCTGGGAGAGGAAAATTGGTGTGCATTTTGGAAAGGCCGATAGGGTCATCCCCTCCACACTTTTTTTTTGCTAAGACATTTGCAATCAGATTTCTCAAAACAGGAACCAGAACTGACTGTCAGCTGGGGGCTGTCCGGGAAGCAGAGAGAGTTAGAACAAAAATGAGTACAGAAATGACAAAGCCAAGAGGGAGGAAACGGAGGGCTGGGGCATCAACCTCTAGGGGCTCACACTGACTTCTCGGTGGCCACAGCCCAAGACCCTCCTGCAGGCTGGAGTTCTGCAAAGTGTGAGGTGGGGCCTTTTCTGGAACTCTCTGTGTTTGGGTAATCTCTCCCCAGAATGCATTGCTCCTGGTGGGGCCCCGCCTTGGGTCGGCTGTGCAGGTGTCAGAACCCTGCGAAACAAGACCTTCCTCTTTTCCTGCCTCCTTTGCCGCCATGGTAGTGATGGCGGTGATAGAAATAACGATGGCAATTCTACTCGCTTATTATTTATTTTGACACCTGTCATCTCAGTTGATCCAAAAAACAATCTGCGAAGTTGGCCAGAGCATGCCTTGCGTGGACTAGTCGCTCAGGAAACGTCAGGAGATTGTGTTGTCTCCTGCATGGAAAAGAGGCAGGCTGTGGGTTTTAGGGCAATGGCAGGAGACCGAGAGCAGGGTGGCACAGGCTCGAGTGTAGGGTCACCATCTGGCAGCATGGCGGTGGGCAGACCCCCCACAGCCATGATGTGGGACGTCCCAAAGCCCAGGGAGGGGCCCTGCCTTGCACTGGGACACCCAGCAGCACAACAGTTGGTGTTCTCCCATTGAATGGTGGGAGAAACTGAGGCTCAGAGAGGGGAGGCTCAGAGCTGGATTTGGACCCAGGTCCCTCGACTCTCAGGCCAATGTTCTTTCCCTGCTTTGCCTCGTCCTCTCCGCCCATCCCCCGGATGCCTCTGCTCTCACCTCCGTCCTCATTTTGTGGAATGTGCCGGCTGGCACCCCTTGTCTGGAGAGCTGTGGGACTGAGGCGGTGGCCTGGAGGCAGTTGGACAGTCCCCTGTGCTGTGTGCTGTATGGTTCACAGGCCCCAGCCCCCTTCCCGTTGGTTGGGGCCACGAGCTGAGCCGCCCTGGCAGAGCTAGTGCTAGGAGGAGGCCACGCACTGCCTCGGCTCTGTCCCACCCAGGGGTCTGATTTCCCCACACTTGCAAGGTCAGAGTTGAGGGAGAGACCGTGGTCTGTCTCCAGGACAAGGTGCCAGCGGGACTGGTTCCCGCCTCGGGGTGGTCCATCCCGGCAGCCTCCTGGTGGCCGGTGCCGGCACTGTGGCTTGGCCAGGTGCTAAGGCTGGCATCACCTCTCTGACCCCCCAGGGCTGGGGGATGGGACCTGGTGGGCCTGGTGTCACTTTGAGTTGGCACAGGGGCCTCCCCTTCTGTCGCCCTCTAGAACCTGAGGGGGACACAGATACATTTCTCCTTGTGTCGCTGGAAGACAGGGGACCTGGCATCTAATCCCCCTGCAGCACCAGCTCACGGGCCTGGGCCACTCGCTTATCCTCTTGGTCTTGCCTCAGTTTCCACCTCTGTGAAATGATAGGCTGCCCCTTCATGCTGACGCCCCGTCAGTGCCCAGGGTCCCTGGTCCTGGGCCTCCCCGCTGTGAACAAGCTGCTCTTTCCCTTTCCCAGCAGCAGCTCGGCAGCAGCCCCGTAATTATCATCATTTGCTTAATGTGACCACGGAGGCCTCACATAATTAATCTCTGGGCTCCTGTCTGGGGAGCCCTGCCTGGGGCAGTCCCAGGAGATGCCCCTGTCCCCTCCCCTGTGACCCTGGCAGCCCCAGCAGCACATTGTCGCACTGGGTGCCTCTTGCAGCCGCCCATTTTCTTGGCTGTTTCCTGGTTCCTCCCCCACCATGTACTTCCTCCTTCCTGCCCTTCTCTGCTTTCCCAGCTCCCCAGACCCTGCCTCTCTTCCTCAGAGGCTTTTTCCCTTTCCTGTTAACTCTCTGCATCCAGGACTTCCTGTCCTTGATTTGGGGCAGGGGTAGGGGCGCAGGGGCAGGTTCTCTCCCTTCCTTCTCCCTCCACGTCTCCAGCAGCAGCAGCAGCCCCGCTGTCTCCAGTCTCTATCCATTGCCCAGAACTTCCCACCCCAGTAGCGGCTCCCCCCGCCCCCAGGCTGAAAGCAAGATTATCTTTTCAGCAGTTGCTCCTCCTGGGCCTTTGAAGCCTCTGCCGTTCCCCAGGAATGGGTCTCTGGGATGTCTTTTCCCATCTGCTCTCCTATCCAGAGGACGCTTCAGACATTTGCCATGAAGCTGCTCACGCGCCCTCTGGCTTCCGAGTAGGTGGATTTGAAGGGAGCGTGAGCGTTGCGGTGGGAATCTGGGCTCCGGCAGCCCGGGAGTAACGCGTCCCATTAATGCACAATCAATTCCTAGTAGTAAATTCCCATTGACGTCGGGTGAAGGCGCACTGGCGGCGGCGGCCCACGTCTGCTCAGCAGAGGGCTGGAGCCCTGGGAGCCGGCGGCTCAGGCTGCAGGCGCGGGGCTGGCGCTCCCGCGTTACGCTCCTGCCTCGGAACCAGCAGCAGGAGCCAGGGGCGCGGGAGCCTCGCCGAGGAACCCACCGCCCCCCACCTGCCCTTTCTCCCAGGGGTCCCCACCCCCCACCCCACTCCCTGCCCCTGGCCCGGGAGGGTTCCGTTTCCTCTGCCAGTCAAATGAGACGAGTCACACTCAAGGTATTGCTAGTCTGTTTCAAGCAAGAGATGCTGAAAATGAGGCGTTTGGGGTGCGGCTGTTTCCTAAAACAATAGCATCCCTTGTGGGCCTCCCGCTTGCTGCCAAGGGTGAAGGGTAGAGCCTGTGGCAGAAGAGCCGGCTTTGGGAGTGAGTTTTCTGGTGTCAGCAGCTCTCTTCATGGAATGGGAGATGCTCTGAGCAGCAGTTATTTGCCTCTGGACGCTGTCGGGGGGCTGCCTCCTGGGAACTGCAGGGCAGGGAGTTCTAGAAGTTTGCTCTTGGTGCTTTCTGACGTGACGGCCAGATATGGTTTCCACGTAGGTGGTCAGTCACAGGGTGGGGGGCTCATGTCATATTGGTGTAGAAGCCTAGATGTGACACAACTGCTGAAGGGCCTCTGCCTGGGTGTCCAAGGAAGGGCCCTATTTTGTGGCAGCCGTGAGGGCCGGGGTCCTTTCCTCTCCTGCCCAAGGCTTGCTCTGGAGTTGGCGATTTGGGTCGGTCTTTCCTGTTTGGTCTGTGGCCCGTCCTTGAGCTCTGAGGACAGTGTCGGTCCCAGGGCGAGTCATTGAGAAATAATAAGAGGCCCCAGGGGACTTCCTCTTGCCCTGCCACCTCAGTGCCAGGTTTCCTGGAAATGCCACAGAGGAGCGCTGCAGCCGCAGGCACAGGCTCTCCTCCCCTGGCTCCTTAGCTGTCATCTCCGGCTACCAGGCTGGCAGCCTCCGTGCTAGCTTTCACTGTCCTGGTACCTAGTGGCTTCACTGTCACACAAGGGGCACAGGAACCACGGCCCCTGGCCCACCCGGGTATGGCAGGAGCTGTCTCCCTGCCTGATGGGCTCCCGGGTCCAGAGGGTGCTTTCTGCTTCCTGCAGCCCCTTGCAGGGTTTCGGCAGGGAGGCCAGGGCAGGCTGCCAAGGCAAAGCTGGGCACGAGTCCAGGGCCCTCCGAGACCCCCGCGCCCAGCTTTTCCGCAGAGGTTGAGGGCAGGGCCAGAGCGCCCTCAGCCCCTGTGCTGGTGGAAGACCATTTCTCACCATCATGGTGAGACCCTGAGCCCTGATTTTCTCACCATCAAAATGAGCATTGGCCTTCTGACCCCTGAGGTCCCTTCCAGTCCACAGAAGCTACGTGCTGTGTCCCTTACAGGAGCCCCCTGTGAGGGCCAGACCACACGCCAGACCCCTGCACCACAGAGTGTGGGACTTTGCTTTTCCTCTGAACTATGTGGTGCCAGAAGGTTCCGGAAGTTCTCCCCCTCAGTGCTCACCCCTCCCTGCCTCCTGTCCTATCACCCCAGCCTTCGGCGCCTCAGCTGCACGCTAGGCTGGGAGGGAGGAAGCATCTCTCCCCCCAGGTGCCAGGCTGGGCTAAAGGCGGGAGTGTGCACCCTGTGGCCAGGTGGGCTCCCTGGCACTGGGCACCTCTCTGCCAAGGTGCCCTCGATGCTGCAGCAGGGCAGGTGCTGAGCTCTGCCCACGGGGGGCCGCTCTGGGGGCAGCGTGGCACTGCAGCCACTTAGCTTGGCTCAGCGAGTGCTCGAGGGCCCAGCCCTGCTCAGGCCCCACGCTTGGAGGACATGGCAAGTAGGGAGCAGAGACCTGAACGAGCCCGTTAGCACGCGGCCTCATTCTAGAAGGAGTGGGGCAGTTGTTAGCAAGCTGTGGGGTCCCAGGCAGGAGAGCTCCCTCCAGGAGGCGGGATGGGAGCTGATGGCCGTCACAGCAAGACTGGCATCTTAGGAGAGTTTCCCTTTCGCGTGCGTCCTTTCAGGCTTTTTAAACGGCCAGGGCAGTTGTGGTAATTCAGCATTTATTGACATCCTCATTTTACAAATGAGGAAATTGGACATTTAAAGTTTGTCTCTTGGCCTGGCCTCTAGGGAGGGAAGTGGGCAGAGTCCAGTTGGGACCCAAGCCTGGGTGGCCCACCCCACTGCCAGGACAGAGGAGGCTCTGAAGTCCTTCCCAGAGGTTTGGGGGCCTCAGGATCCTTCTGCCTGGGAATATTCCGGCATTTGGTTCTCTTAAAACTTTGGGGTTGATCTTTGGAGACACATCCTCCTTGAGAGTGGGGTTGTTGACCCTGGGCTGGGGTGGGGAGTGGCTCCAGGCTCTTTGCCACTCCTGACTCTGCCAGTATCGGGGAGAAGGGGCTGGAGACCGTGGCGGCCCGGCCCAGCAGGACACCACCCCCTCCCGTGCCAGTCTGTACTTGCCACCCGGCAGGAGCTTCCTCCTGCGTGCTTCTCACCTGCCAGCTCCCTGGGCCACCAGCCCGAGGGGACAGACAGGAAACCCTGACACTGCCCCTGCAAGGACAGTGCTCAGGCCTGACCTTGTGGGTTTTTTTTTTTTTTTTTTTCCTGAGGGGGGGCCTGTTTATTTTATTTAAAGAACATATTTTTCTTTTTAAGAAAGAAATTTAAGTGTTGTGGGCTGGGCAGAGTGCTGTGGCCACCCAGGGCTTTGAGGACAGGGGCGGGGCCTGGCGTGAGGCCACCTCTGAGCCCAGGGGTCCTGCCTGCTATTACCTGGGCCTGAGTGACAGCAGAGCCCAGGAGAGAAGGGACCCTGCCCGCAGGCACAGCCCTCCCCCTCCCCCTCCCCCTGAAAGGGGGCGCTTCCCCTGCCTTCCTAGGCCGGATCTCCTAGAGGGTGTTTGGGAACATGTCCCCTTGGGCCACTGAGTCATGTGGGGGGCGGCTGCTCCGGCTCCTGGTGGCAGTCCCATCGCCCAGCCTTCAAGCTGGCACAGTCTTGCCAATTCCCAGGGAGTCGGGGGCTATGCGCAGCTGCTGGGTGGGGCTCCCACCTGACAGGCCAGAGCCGCTTTGCCTGTGGTCCGCATTGACCTGTCTGTACGTTAGGCCACCCACCTGCTTGGGAGGTTGACATTCTGTGGTGTTTTTTCCCCTTTATTGCTTTCCCTCACCCCCTTCCATGGATCAACGTTTCTGGAGACCTGAGGGGGGGGCGTGGAGATGGTATACCGAGGGCCAGCAAAGAGGGGTCCGCTTCACAGTCCGGACGCCAGACTCCCCGCTGCCCAGTCTCCCTGGCCTGCCGGCGGGACCCTGCGGAGCCTGGGCTCCCTTGGAGGCCGGGGCCTGCTGCGCCTGCCCAGCCCCCACCCTGAACAGGAAAGTCCTGCGCTGTCCCCTGTGGGGTTCTTGGCCGTGGAGCTGAGCACACCCTGCCTGGTGGCATCTGGGCTGCAGGTCCTGGGCCGGGGTCCATGTCCCAGGCGGGCAGATGTTGCCAGGTTCCTGTCGTGGGTGACGCTCCCTGCGAGGAGCTGCCGGGTGGGTGCAGAGACAGGCCTGGCGTCTGTCCCTGGGCCCCACGGTGCTGGGGCAGCGTGTCCTCGATGCACAGCTGGTGGATGTGGGGAGGGGTGCCCGCGTGGAGGACACGTCCCCGCCTTCCCAGAGGACCCGGCCCTGAGGCAGCCTGGGCCCAGGGCCCCGCTTTCACTGGCCAGGCCAGGTCTGTGCTGGAGTCACAGGCTGGAAACACAGGGCTCGCCAAGGGCTGTCCTTGTCATCAGCCGCCCTACTTCCTGTTGGAAACGGCACTCCGAGGAGGTCATGCCACCCCCCAGCACAGGCCGCGTCTCTGGCGGGGAGAGAGGGTCCCGGCTTCGGGACTGTGCTCAGGGCAGCTCCGCCTGCTCTCGTGTTATCTGGCGCGGCCCTTCCTGCGGGGGCTCCAGGGCGAGCCAGGGCCCGCGATTCCTCTCAGACCTTCTCAGAAGGGAAGTGCTGAGCGGAAGAGGGCAGAGATCCACCTCCCAGCTTGAGGCCCAGGGGCTGCCTGGAGCCCTCCCTCCCCAGACGCCCCCTGACCGCGGCGCCGCCGTCCTTCGGCTCCTGGAGACCCTGCGGTGCTCCCCTTCCCGCTGGCTTTCGCCGTTCTTCTCCTTTCCGTCCACGCCGCCTGCCCCAGCCTGCTGCTTCCCCACTTCCCGGCTGAGCGCAGCCTCAACCTGCCGTGCGCCCCCGCCCCGGGTCCCTCCCGTGGGCTCTGTGGGCACACTACCCTGCACCCAGCTTCCCAGGTGCTGCCTCCCGGGGCCCTCCCTAACCGTGGCTGCCACTGCCAGCACCCCAGGCCCTGCCTCCCCTGTCGCCTTCCTGCCCACGGGCGCTTTACTGAGCCCTCCTCCCTGCCAGCTGGGCCTCTTGCTCGTCCCTGGCAAAGCCGGCTCCCCTGCTGCTCCCCACGTCCCCACACCTGTTGACATCAGGTTGTCCTTTAGGAATGTTCCGCCTCCTCCGCAGAACCTCTCCTGGCTACCCAGAAGACTGTCGCTCCTCCCAGGTCTCCTCGCACCAACGATGGGCCCACTCGTGGCCCTTCACACGTGTCTGATATCGTGGGCTTAGCCGCAGTGCCCTGGGAGGGCTGCGTGGAGGGCAGGGTGGGATCTGCATGGTGTCCAGCACCCGGCAGGTGGGAGATGTGCTCCAGCGAGCGGGCGGCAGGCCCCGGGCCGAGCTCCGAGAAGCAAGGGCAGGGGTGCGGAGAGCCGGGGCCGTGCAGAGGGACCTCCCGATCCAGACCCTGATTCTGCCAGGCAGGTCACGACCCTCACCGGCCGCAGTCGGTGAGGGCAGCAGGAGCGTCCTCGGTCAGTGCCCCAGCCGGCGAAGGCCAGGAGTGTCCCCTGCTGGCTGTGGTGACAGGCAGCCTGGCCAGGTGGGCGTCTCAGGCCTGGAACAGAGCCCAGCGTGCCTCTCCCGACTGTGCTCCGTGCTGGGGGGCGGGAGTGTGGACTTGGGGCTTCCATGTCATAAAGCGTGAGCCTCTCCCTCGTGGGCCTCCCAACCTACCAGAGAGGCAAGGGCACATTTTTTAAAAATTATTATAATGAATTTTATTGAAACATATTCATAAACCATGCAGTCCATCTAAGTGCACAGTCAGTGGCATTTGGTATAAATGACAGAGGGGGACACATTTTTAGTCCAGGCATCAGAGATACAGAAACTGAGAAACTGAGGCTTGGCCTTTTTTTTTTGTTTTATAGGAGGAACCGGGAATTGAACCCAGGACCTTGTACATGGGAAGCAGGTGCTCAACCACTTGAGCTACATCCACTTCCCTTGGCTTTTTTTAATGATACCATTTTTTATTTGTTTGTTTGTTGAGATATGACTCATACAACACAAAATTCATCATTTAAAAGTATACAATTCAGTGTTTTTTAGTATATCACTATGTTGTGCCACCATCACTACTATCTAATTCC
>JAQZBX010044564.1:0-21314 GCA_029593785.1 Cabassous unicinctus
ATATATATATATATATATATATAAAAGTATGCTATAGATGCATTTTCCCCATATATTTACCTCACTATCAATACCCAGTATTAGTGGAATAACTTTGTTATAGATCCTGAAAGAACATTCTTATACTTGTATTCTTAACCACAGTCCTCAGTCACCGCAGAATTCACTGAGTTGCACTGTCATCTTTTTATCCTTTAGCTTTCCTTCTAGCATCATGTGTGGTCCAAACCTTCCCCTTTAAACCCTGTTGAAACTCGTATTTCAGCACCACTAATTAACATGTGGATATTAATCCAGTATGACCAGAGTCCTTTTAAGCTAAGAAAACTTAGAGTTATAAGCCATAAGAGGAGAAAGAAAGAGAGATTGTCAATATATGGAGGCAGAGATAGAGTAACCACCAGAATTTTGCAGAAAACATGGCTTGACAATATATCAAAATTGTGAGACAATAAATTACTGTTGTTTAAGCCAAACAGTCCTAAAGTTTGTTAGAACAGCTATGGCAAGGTAAGATATTTGGCTACATTATTGAGTCTTAAATTGAGATCCAGATTCAGGTATCTTGAATTAAGATATGCAAACCTCTCTTTTGATAAGAGTGAAGTGGACAGGCCTAATTGCACCCTAGGTATCCTCAGGAATTAGTTTGAAGTCAGACATAAGTGCACTGAAAACAATTCCCTATTCAGCTTGTGAGTAAGAACCAAGACTTTCTTTTGTCTTGTAAATCCAGTAAAAATCATTGGAGGAAACCACATGCTTTATTTTTGGCTAAAATATCCCTATGGCATTGTCCAATGTAAAGTTTTGGCACCACTCCTGAGAGGGGTCTGTTACCAGGTGTTGGGATTCATAAGAGAAAGACTGCAATGCTCATCTAAAGCACACACACACAAATGGCTTAATTTGTGTGCTTTCTGTGTAAGGTTTGTCAAATTGGAGGAGATTACAGATGTTTGCCATCATTTATGTACCCCCATTCTAAACCCTCCCTATGAAATTATTGATTGAATGGATGGTTACTACGAAAACTCCACTTGTGATATATTTGTGCATATAGGAATCCCATATCCTGGGTGTCAACTGATAGAGATTTTAGAATGCTGGCCATCTGCTTTTTTGGCATTTGCCATCTAAAAAGTCACTTAGTGATTGAATTAAAATTCTGAGGAAAACAGTTGATTCATCTTAAGATTCTTGTTCTCTTAAGAGCTGGGTGCCATCCAAGGGAATTATGCAAAAACACATCCTTTTTATCTATAACCAAAAGAATGAAAGAGGACTCCTATCTCACCCCCTATACAAGAATCAACTCAAAATGGATCAAAGATCTAAATATAAAAGCCAGGACCATAAAACTACTAGAAGACAATGTAGGGAAACATCTTCAGGACCTCGTAGTAGGTGGTGGTTTCTTGGACCTTATACACAAAGCACGTGCAACAAAAGAAAAAATAGATAAATGAGATCTCCTCAAAATTAAACACTTTTGCACCCTACAGGACTTTGTCAAAAGAGTTAAAAGGCAGCAAACTCAATGGGAAAAAGTATTTGGAAATCACATATCCGATAAGGGTTTAATATCCAGAATATATAAAGAGATGTTACTCCTCAACAATAAAAAGACAAACGACCCAATTAAAAAATGGGCAAAAGACTTGAATAGACATTTCTCCAAAGAAGAAATACAAATGGCAAAAAAAACACATAAAGAAATGCTCAACATCACTCATGATTAGGGAAATGCAAATCAAAACTACAATGAGATATCATTTCACACCTATCAGAATGACCAGTATTAAAAAGACAGAGAACTACAAGTGTTGGAGAGGATGTGGAGAGATAGGAACACTTATTCACTTTTGGTGGGAGTGCAGAATGGTACAGCCACTATGGAGGACTGTTTGGCACTTTCTAAAGAAGTTGAATATAGACTTGCCACGTGACCATGCAATATCACTACTGGGTAGAAGAACTGAGAGCAGTGACACGAACAAACATCTGCACATCATATTCATAGCAACATTATTAACCATTGCCAAAACGTGGTAACAACCCATGTGTCCATCGACAGACGAATGGATAAACAAACTGTGGTCTAGTCACACGATAGAATATTACGCAGTTGTAAGAAAAAAAGAAGTCGTAAAGCATATGACAATATGGATGAACCTGGAGGACATTATGTTGAGTGAAGCAAGCCAGACAGAAAAGGAAAAATACTGTATGAATGCGTTACTATGAACCAAATATATTGTGTAACCTATTGTTTGATTAAAAAAAAAATTCTTATGTACCCATTACATTTAATTGAGAAATGTATATATTTATTCATCTGTGCTTACATTTAGTTTTTAATTGTTTATATTTTCAATTATTAAAGGTACAAAATAAAGTAAAAAAAATAAGTCTAAAAAAAAAAACATCCTTTAGTTTGGTTGACTTTGCTAATCTTTGAATGAAATTTAGGCAGGTATTAGACACACCTAAAGGAGAAAATAACGATAGAATCACACCATGGAGAGATTCCTTATGGCTGAGATAGATAAGGGGTAAAAAGTGTCTGTAAGTCTTTAAAAATCTTATCAGCAGAGTGCAATGAAAATAGCTAGAAGTATTAAAAAAAAAAGAATTCAGCTTAAAATGCTTAAAGTGTGATTATCTCCTGCTTCATAACGCTAGAATTTTTTTTGTGGTTCCTTGATGGACAGTCTCTATTTTACACCATTACCTGCCTGATCTGAAAGTTTTGTGTGAAAGTTGTCTTTCACTTCTTGAAAAGTGTCTGAATCTCGGTTTTTCTTAATAAGGCTCAGTCTGAATTCTCCAGCAAGGACACTATCCATTGTTTCAAGGAAGACTTATATATTTTAGTTGAAAGGAACAATCTCTTGGGGTTTTACTTATGTACTAAATTAACAGTATTTTAAGATGCCCTTTCAAATGAACTTTGGAGGCTGCCTTTCTCTAAAGTGTCTTATAGAAAGCCAGGTTTCTTGATACTGCCCTTATTTGGATCTTTGCTGAATAGCGATTTCTTCATTTTATCATCATTTGACATTTCCAGAGGCTAAGAGTTGTTTTCAAAACCATCAGGTTATGACTCCTTCCTGATTAACATTAATCCTCTCAATTTATTTTTCTTCTCTTGCTTTTTACATATAAGTAAATCAGAAGAAATCAGGGAGTATTTTCAACACTTCATGTGGAAATCTCTTTAGCTAGATCACTAAGCTCAATAGGCATGTTTTCTTCTTTTCACATTACTTCAGGCAGTAGTGTTATTAAATATGGTACCTCTATATAAAATGGATCACCCTTATTCCACTTACAACAAGATATGTACCAATTTTCTGCAAGCCCTAATTGTCAGCCTTATCTAACAATATGTGACTTGTGCTATCAATTTAAATAAGGCACTTTAAATGTCCACTCACTTTCCTCAAAAAACCCAATGTCTGATATCAAAGCCACCCTCATAAATTTGCTTTTTGTTGTGCTTGTTGATGGCATCACCTCCTTTCCAGGTACAAAAAGCATTACTAAATGTAAATTTAGCCTAAAATATATTTTTTTAAACTTAGTTTTAAACATCAAAGCTCTAATATCTCTTTGTTTGTAAGGTTCAGGAATGTCTCATGGTTTCTGGAGATATGGAATCAGGAGCAGCTTAGTTTGGTGCCTTTATCTCATGATTTCTCATGAGGCTCCAGTCAAGCTGTCAGGTATGATTGCAATCTCATGAAGCCACAAATGTGTGGGATCTGCTTCTGAGCTCACTTAGATTTTTTTTTCCCTCAGGCCCCAATGACCTTGAACATAGACTTATACAGAAGACTGCCTTACAACACAGTAGATGCCTTCTCTCAAGGCAAGATAGTGTGAGCATGAGAGAAGACACATAACAGGGTATCCAAGGAAGAAGCCATTGTCTTATACCACCTAATACTGAAGTGTCATCCCATCATTTCAGATGTATAATGTTTGTTACAGGTAACTCAATCCTTCTACTTTATAAAGAGGAATGGATGCCACCTGAGTACCGGAAATGTGGTTCATTTGGTTTCATCTAGAGCTGCCTACCACACCTCCTTTCTAAAACAGCCAAAATAAATCACTCATTATTTCTATTTCTGTTTCCATTTCTATTTCCATTTCTATTTCTGTTATTTCTATTTGTATTATTTCTATTTCTATATATTTCTATTTCTATTCACCATATTGCAAGACATATCCAGTAATGAAAGTAAGGCAACTGTGAGAGACAGAAAATAAGAGAGGTCTTCCCAATTGTTGCATTAGTTCAATGACTTGAGAGAAGTTCCAGGCTATAGCACAAGGAATGGAAACCAACTTGGAGTTGAGAAGATGGTGGAATTGTGAAGAAGGAGCTGAGATTCCTGGCAGAAAAAGGTGCTAGAGTTTACAGAATAAAGTACAATAAAACAGATAGTTGCACAGCAAAATAATCCTGTTGATCCTCAGAGGGTTGCACTTAAATTTTTGGCAGAAGCTGTTCTGCACACACATCAGGAATTTGTCCATGGCCAATTAAAGAACTATCCATAAGAATTAGAGGGAAAAGTGACATGTGCTGAAGCTGGATGGATCCAGCAGTCAATAGGACCACCTCATCATTCTAGAAACACTGAGTAGAGTAATCACAAAGGTTTTGGCTTAGTATTTGGGAAAATTAGCCTTGGTACAATCTGTAAATCTTAAAGGAACACATGAAAGCATCAAAGCATTTCCACATAACTGAACTGCAAATTTGAACAAATCTTAAATATAACTATAGGAATACAAAACACCCTTAAAAAAAAAAAGTAAACTTTACAATATCTGGTGTAAAAACCATTATCAGACAACCAAAAAAAATGGGGAATGGAGAAGAATTCGTCACGTAATGGGAGATATATCAATCAATAAACACTAAACATAAAATGAGTCAATGATGCAATTAGGTGGAAAGCAATTTGAAATAGTTATAACTACTTGCCATATGTTTGAAAATTTAAGTAGAGATAAAGTGGCTATAAAATAACCAAATGATACTCTTAGAAATAAAAATTACAATTATGTAAGGTGTAAAATATGCAGATTAGTATTAATTAGAGGAAAGACATTTCAGAAGAAATGATTAGTAAACTTAAAGATATAGCAATAGAAGCTAACCAAAATAAAACTTGGAAAGAAAAATGAATTTTAAAAATAAAAAGATTATCAGTAAATTAGGGGAAATTTTCAACTAAAAACAATTATGTAATTTGTGTGTCTGAAGAAGAAAAGATTGTGGGGACAGAAAGCATATTTGAAGTTATGATTGTTGAAAATTTGCAGTGTTTTTTAATCTCTAAAGTCACTGATCCAAGGAGTTCAACAAACTTCAAGCAAAAGCGACATGAAGAAAATTTGCCCAAGCATATCATATAAAATGCTGACAATACGTGATAAAGAGAAAATCATAAAAAGGGTCAGATGGGGAAAGTATTAGATACAGAGGAAGAAAGATATTGGAAACAATTTAAAAGATGAAATAGTAGAACAACATCTTTAAATTGCCAAAAGAATAAAAAGTCAACATAAAATTATATATCCAATAAAAATAATTTTCAAAAATGAAGATAAAATAAAGATTTTTCAGGCATTCAAAGTTGAACAAATTCATCACCAGAAGACTCTCATTTCAAGAATGTAAAATGAAGTACTTTAGGAAAAAGGATAAATAATAGGGGTTGAAAATATGTATCTATGCAAAGGAATTACAAGCATCAGAAAAGTTAAATATATGGCTAAATATATGATTTTTTTTATTTTTAAAAATATTTTAAGAGATAATTGACTGCTTAAACAAAAATAGTAATGATATTTTGAGAATTTTGTAACACATATAAAAGTCAAATGTATGACAAAAATAGCCCAAAGATTTTTGCGGGGATATCTGGTAATATATTATTATAATATTATTATATTAATAGTGAAGTCATGTAAAATAAAATGAAGGTAGACTTATTTGAGTTAAACATGTATACAGTGTAACCTAATGCAAAAACCAATATCAGAAACCAATGATATACAACTAAAAGGACATAGAGAAAATAATATATGCTTAGTTAATAAAATGATAAGTAAAACTTAGTTAAAAAGGCAAAAATAAGTAAAGAAGAAAAAATAACAAAATGATATAATTAAACCTAAGCACATCAATAAATATAAGTAATTCAAATAGTATATAAAACAATTAAAAAAAGAGATTCTCTGACACAATTAAAAAACAAGATTAAATTCTATGTAGCCTTCAATAATATATTTTAAATTCTATCAAATAGTTAAAAATAAAGATATAAAGTTATATAATGCTAAATCTAATTGGTAAAAAATTGGAATTAAATTACTAAATTAATATCAGATAAAATAAATTTCAGAGCAAAATATTAAGAGGAATAATGAAATTCATTTCAGAGTGATAAGGTGTCAATTCATTAAGATGTCAAAAATAAATCCCAAAGTTGCATGCATCAAATTACAGACCTACAAAATATATGATGCAAAACTGATAAAATTGCTGGAAAAAAAACATATATGAAAAATTAGAATTGGATATTTGAATACCCACCCTCTCATGACTGATACCTGAGAACAAAGATAATATTCTGTTATGGTTTTAGGTTTTGAAATTTGTACATATTTTCCTATGATTCTGTATATGGTCTATTTAGCAAAAGTCGATGTGTATTGATTTAAAAAAATGTAAAATTCACAGTTTTGGCCTAGAGAGTTCTACAAATGTCAGTTAGGTTTAGTTGAAAAATTGCCTTGTTCAAGTCGGCTATCTATCCTTTTTGTTGTATTTTTTTGCTCAGTTATTGGATCTTGTTTAATAAGGTTTCTCCAGAGAAAAAAAATGTGCCATATAATGTAAATATTTTGGGATTTGTTATAGAAATTGGCTCACATGACTGACAGTGGGTATGGGAAAGTCCAAATTCTATAAGGCAGGTTGTGAGCTGGATACTCCGATGAAGGTTTTTAATCAATTCCCTGGGAGAATCTGCCTGGCTGGAAATAGAGATGATATTCTTCCTTCTGACTGCTAAGATCATTAGGTCTCCTTTTAAGGCTTTAGCTAATTGGATGAGACTTCTCTCATCCTTACAATCTCCTTAGTTGATTGTAGGTATAATCAGTCATATAGATGCAAACAACTCACTAATGATTTAAATTGATGGAGCATCCTCACAGTAATTATCAGGCCAGTTCTTGCTTGACCAATAATCTAGTTAAGCTGACACCTGCACTTAACCATCACAGACCTATACATTTAATTGTTTAATTATGGTAGTGTTTTCCCATTTCCCTTTTTAGTCCTCTTAATTTTGCTTTGTATATTGTGATTTTGAAATTATCATGCACATAAAATTGTATGGAATTTATTTGAATTAATATATCCAAGTGAGCTTTACAAAGAGTCATGTTTAAGATGACCATTACTATTAGGGAATTGGTCTCCAAATAGTATTGTTCACAATGGGATATCAATTGATATATGAAAAATGAATTTTAAGAACCTTTGTTTAAATGTATTGTGCTGTCATTTTATTAAATAACATTATTTACACATCTCTGTTACAAAATGCTCTTCTACAATACAAACTTAATAATGTGCAAATGCATAGTAGTATATGAGGGAACATAGTATTATTTTTCTGAAAATGTTAAATAATAAAAAAGATGTTTTCAGAGAGAATAATACTATGCAAAGTAACATATCTGATCTTTTAACTATCACATCAGCACCTTTTGATAATAACAATCTTAGAACAAGTGTGAGTTCTATACATATAAATTTACTCAATTTATATATATAGAAACTGAAACTGAAATATTTTATTGAATTTCTTTGCAAAATTGCATGTGTTTGAGAAATTACCCAATATTACTCACCATTTTGTCTTCCACTGGAGAGTACTATTTCAGAGGTTTTATAAGGCTATGACCTATAATGTATGACACCTATAGTAAAGTCTAATTAAATACCTAATTTCATGATTTTATCTTCTAAATATATTGAACGGATGTATCAGAAGCAATATATGTGGAAACAGATGAAAATCGATACTTTTCTCCTTGGAATGGAGAGTTTAATGCTTGCAAACATTTAATTTTAATACTAAATTTTCTTAATCTATCAGTAATTTTCATTTTATCAATACAAATATTTGCATTGGTAAAAATAATTATTTAAAATTTGTACTGCCACATTAAAAAACAGGTCACTTATCATTGATTTCTTTCACTAACCACGGCCTTCTCTGATTCTTCTTTGCATTAAACTTTCAGATGTCATTCAGGTCACCAAAGTTGGAAATGAGAAAGAAGTTAATCTTGAATCATATTTTTGGTTCACGTCATCATAATGGGCACATCAAAAAACCTGTCATATCTTTTTTCCTGAATAAAGCATTCTCTTCATAACTCTCTTCACAGCCTCCTTTATCTGCTTGTTTCTAAGACTATAGATTATAGGATTCAAGAAAGGAGGGACTATAGAATAGAAAACAGAGGTGATCATGTCGTGAATCATGGGTGAGTTGGAGTTTGGCTTCATATACACAGCAGTGATTGAGCTGACAAAGAAGGTCACCACAGTGATGTGAGGGACACAAGTGGAAAAGGCCTTTCCTCACTCTACACTGGTTGGAAACTTAAGCACAGTAGAAAATATGTGAATATAAGATTTGGTGATGAAGGCAAAGCAGCTTCCACCCAAAACCACCACAGAGATAAAAATTTAAATTTCATTGCTGACAGTGTCAGAGCAAGAAAGTTTCATTAAAGCATTGATGTCACAGAAGAACTGATGGACTATGGTGGACTGACAGAAGTGAAGCTGGAAAGTATTGCCAGTGTGGAATCCAGAGTAGGCCAGACCAATGAGTACTGAGGCCAAGGTTGTCTGGACAAAGACCTGAGGGTTCATGATCACAGGGTAGTGGAGGGGCTGGCAGATGGCCACATAGTGTTCACGGGCCATGACAGTGAGAAACAGCAGCTCTTCTGTAGCAAATAAAGTCATGAAGAAAACCTGAGATGCACATCCAGCCGTGGAGATCACCCTGTTGTCATGAAGGAAGATAACACATGCCTTGGGTATTGTAACAGAAATGTAGCACGTATCTATGACAGAGAGATTCCTGAGAAAGAAATACATGGGACTGTGAAGACTCTGGTCAAATGTGATTACTATTCAAACCTATATGTGATGCTGGAGTTTGTAGGTGTACTTCCAGAGACTGGAGCCTCTGGTCTGCCCATGTGCCAGTTGTGCCTGGAATCTCGGTGGAGCTGCAACTCCTACTCTACAGCTCAATGGACTCACTTAAGTCACCTGGTGAGGAGATGATGATGGACAACGGCCATCCCAGGGAATGGAGAGAGCCTGCAGCTGCAGGCAGGATAAACCTATCCACCATATCCATGGGATATAAGCCCCCTCTCACTTGGAGGTGGAGTGGACATCACCATCCCAAACTCCTCAGGATTGGGGGAAGAGCTATGGACTAGAGTGGACTTAATGGTATTCTGTTGTAGACATAATGTGATTCAAGCAATGGAAGAAATTACAACAGTGAGATGGAGCCAGTGGCCACTGGATGCTTTTGGGGCAGGGAAGGGAAAAGCAGTTGTAATACAGGTGCTTTTTCAGGACTTGGGAATTATCCTGAGTGACATTACAATGACAGATATAGGCCATTTTACATCACCATATGACATGCAGAACTGTGTGGGAGAGAGTGTGGTCTAAAATGTGAACTATGGTCCATGCTCAGTGGCAAAGCCCCAGGATGTGTATATCCATTGCAGGTGATGTGCCACACTAATGAAAGATGTTTATGGAATGTTATGGGAGGTGTGGGAGACGGGGAACATGGAAATCCCTGTAATTTTTGTGTATCGTTTATGTAATCTAAGCATCTTTTAAAATGCATTTTTTAAAAAATGTCATTACTGTGGCAATGAGAATGTTTCCCAAAAGGGTTGCCAGGTACATCAGTAGAAATAGCATGGCATGTAAGACTCTGAGCTCCCACACGTCAGAAACTCTTGTTAGCAGGAATTCAGTCATTGTGGTAGAGTTAGGCATCTTAGGAAAAAATTGCTTTGGTAATGTGAAGACAGACAAATAATCCCTAAAAAAAACACGGAGAATTCTTTTGCAGAATAAATTAGCCTAAGTACATTCATTGATTCACATTATTCCAATTTTACATTTACTCGTTTGTTTTGGTTAGTAGGATATAGTATAATGTTGCTTCATGCTCTTTAGTATCCCTGCTTGTGAAACTTATTTCCAAGGAGGGGTAGCAATAAAATATAATCTTTAAGAGCTTGTGCCTATGTTTGCATATATTTCTATCACTACTAGTTATAAATTGGATCTATTAGAAGTTAAAGATTTGCCTAGCAGATTAAAATATTTAATATATATGTAATTTCTATGCATCCCTGCATCCTTAGTAATATCCTATGAATATTAATATTTATGATTTATATAATGACAAAACAGAACCTGAGGAGAGATAGGAGAGTATTATTTATTCAGAGCCTGTCCAAATTTTATAATCAATTATACCCCATTCCCTGCAAACCATGTAGAAAATTGTTTTAATCCCCACTTCACCACTTATGACTTTTGATAGTGATTTCATTTGAAAATGAACCTTTAAAATGTTCTCTCACTGATCACCACAATTTCCCTAGCTATATATGTAATCTTCCCAGCCACTGTTATATATATATATATATATATATATATATACTTTTATTTTGACATTTGATTCTTCAACATATCTTTGTCAATTTTAAATACTTTATTAGATGTTCTTTGGTTTCATTGCATTTGTTCAATAATCTAGATAAACTAATCAACCTAGCAAATTATATTAATGCCACTTTTCACTTATTTATAATTTGTTATAGCACACATTATTCACATATTATATACTGCAACTCTCATTGAAACATTGCAAACCGGGAAGTAACATAAGCAAAAAAAAAGTAAGTAACTGAAAATTCAAGGAAACTTATTAAGCCATGAAAATGTAAGTGGAAAAGTGGGCATTCAATGTCAGATTTGCTAAGATAGTGTATTGACACATGGAGCATTTCCTCCAGCACAACTCGTGGTCCTACTGAGATTCACTGTTACCTACCATGTCAACCCACACTCTTCATTCAGGGTCAGTATTCACCAGTACAGCAACATTCAAGCCTTATGAATACTGTAGGATCCATGAGACTCCAACTTTTGGATCCACTATTAAATCACAATGACCCAGAGCTAAAACATGTCTCCAGTGATGTCCTACATATTTGGTATTAAGTGGTCCATGAGGAATGTTTAAACATTTTCTAGATTGCTCCATATATTAATATTCTTAAACTTACTCAACCGTAGGTGATAACTTCATTCAGGATTATTTATTATAATTTGGGTTTCAACTGATCTAAAAGAGTAAAATATCTGTATTTCCCCAGTCTCTACTCGGTGTCAGTGTACACTGTCTTTATCCATTTAAAATTTCTAAGAGATTTTGTCCTAATACATTTAGAGTTTCAATATAATATAGTTCTCATATATTTTCTTCACTCATTTTCCTCTCATCCATTTTCTCAGGGTGAATGAAACCATCTATTTTGAAGGCCAATTCACTACCCCAATCTTTATTCTCTCTCCTCTTTCACTGAGGTCAAAGCTTGCCACTAACTGCCATCCTAAGTTTCCCATGCTTCTCCATGTTCTCCTGGAATTTAAATAGGTGCTTAGGCTTTTCTGTTAAATAAAAAGTCAATAAACATTCTTTAGTGAGCCTTATATTATTAATAAATAAGTGCATTTTACCCACAGGTAATATCTATTGGCCAAGAGTCACCAATGACTTTTTGTTTATTGATTATTCGGTTTTGTGTCTGTCACTATTATGTTTTCCCATAAAAGCTGGACATATTTTAGAACATGAATAAGCTGAGAGACAAAGACATTGCAAGATGTGTGGATCATTAATAGATATCATATTGACACCCAATTCATTCACAATGTTTCCTTTCACAATTGCCCTTAGCTAAACCCTTACCAAATCCTAACATGAAGAATGTTCTCTTCTGAAGTTGGTTAAACTGTCTTTTCCTTTTTGACTTGAAATGAAAGAATGTACATTTTCAGACTTGCTTACACTTTCACTCTTTAATGATCAATGTTAATGCCCTTCATATATTTGTTTTGGTGTTCCATTTTTCTCCTGACAAATATAATTACTTACAACATAGAGAACCTCTGCTAACTCTAGGAAGGCAGGGCCTGTGTTGCTCTGAGATTGCCCTCCAGATCTCAAGAATAAAAGCTTTCTGTCTTTATGATCCTCTTTGTTTCAGGATCATTCAAAATGTTTTACTAATGCATCAGGATTTCACAGTTGGACACAGAGTGAACACCTTTTATTATTTTACCATCACCAATCAGTTGTTGGTTTCCAAGCTGAATTTCTGATGTGTGAGCATAGCAGAGTAAAATCTGTGCAAAGTTTGGGAGAATTTATGCTTTACATCTTGACTCTGCCATTTATTTGCTTTGTAACTATGGAATCCTTCACAAATATGTTAGACTCTCAGGTTTCTTTTATATAAAATTTGTAAAAAAGCCTCTTTGTGAATTTAATATTTGTAAAATAATTCAATAGAATTTCTCATATAGGTAGGTATGCTGAAGAAAATTAAATCAATGAGTACTAATCATAAAAAGGGGGTAGGTATGTGATTCCTTCAGCGCTTATTTTTATTTTTTATTTTTTTAATTTTTTTTTATTTGTAAAATGATATATAAATACATATGCATATATGTGCATTTGTTTACATAAATGTTATTATATATATATATATACATTTTATAAAGGTGCCTAGATTACAGCGCTTATATTTATTCCATCTTTTATGCCATGACTTGAGGAATTAGAAGACATATTATGGTCATTAATATATTCATTTGTTTATTTACTGATGAGTCATCCCTGTAAACTTTAATTTATTTATAAATTATTTATTTATAATTAACTCTATCTTTTGAGATGTTTTAGGATGAATTATATTCAGACATTTGTCTAGAAGCTGTGGAAATCAATTATGAATTAGTTTTTATATGATTTTTATGCTATGTTAGGAGAAAGCCCTATAATTGCACCTGAAGTATAAGACGTTATATATTCACTTTATTTTTATAACAGGAATTCACTTATTCTTTGTACTGTCTGAATATAACAGAGTGCTTGGTAAAGAGAAAATATTAATCCAATGATTATTGAATTTATTAATTTATCAGCAATAATATACAGAAATAATTATTTTTATTCTTTTTAGGTAAAACACATCTCATCAGAATTAGATCTAGGTATAAATTTAAATTAGCATTCTGTGTATGGAATCTCTGGTCAATGTACAGAGCTGCTCCTGCCCCTGCTCCATCTGATTCTACAACTAGCTCACTCTTTGCTTCCATGAATAGCTATCAATTCTTCTAAAACTGCTGAGACTGAGTTTTTATTGCAGTCAATAAAAAATAAGAAGCTTGTCACGTTATTTGAGTACCTTCCATATTTATATATATATATTTACAATAGTTCCATTGACAGTTTCTCTCAAAAAATCAAGTGAGCAGTGCAGGAAAGAAATGGGGTGATTTTTGAATGGAAGGAAAGGAGGAGAGAACAAAAAAGAGTTAGTAAAAATAACACCTCAGAAGTTAATATTGTTTTCTCTTACACTGAACAGACACATCAGGATTTCTGATAAGCATCCAATGATGTTTCACCTGCGCTCAAGGATGAGTGAGCATGTTTAGTAGAGATGACTAACCTCCTGAACAGAACATTCCTATGGTAACAAGACTTTTCATCTTAAGTTTTATTTCAAATGGGGGTCTCCAATGACATTAGAGAAAACCCCTGGGAACACAGGCTATGACACCAATAATAGCCAGAGCCCATGGGCAATTTAAATGAGATAATTGGTTTTATATGGATAGGGAACAAGACTCAAGCAAAATCTGCCCATGAATAGAACTTTTTCAATTAAGATATACTAGAATATTTGAATTTATGGAAAGAATTGAAGATTAAAGGGAAAATCACTTAATCAGGAAGAAAATCACATTTCCTCTAATATTCTGAGGGCTCTTAAGGCAAAATGTCTGTGGATCTTTAGAGATCAAAGGGCAGAGTAGGAGACCCAGAGCCTGGCCTCAGCCCATCCTGGAACATTGTTTCCTGCTCATTCTCACAGTTTTCCTCCCAGGAATGTTATGATTTTCATTAATCAGATCAAACTCATGGTATTGCTAATGAAAAAGTGACAAAACAGTCTATTTGTAATTGTCCAAAGCATACACGAGCTTGGTGCCAAAGCCTAGCACAGTGGCCTGTTAGCTGGATGATCATCATCACATTGCTTTATCTCTGATGCCTCAGTTTCTCTACCTGTTAGCACATTTCAATGGTGCCCACCTCATGTGCCACTGGAGAGTAGGATTAAATAGAATGTGTAAACCATTTAGATTAGTACCTGGCACAAAGCACATACATATTAAGAAGCTCCACAATAACTATCATTCAGTCTTTAAAATCATGGTATGTGCTGGTCATTCTGATTTTGTTAGGAAAGTAGAAAGCATCACCATGCTTCTTAGAGGTGCTACATACATTTCTGTCACTGGTTTCAAGTTTAATGCAACTGGGCTCAGACAACATTCACTTTTTTATTTCAAACTGCTCAATATACACCTGAATGCACATTCTACACCATTAGGACATAGTAAAATGTGCTGTTTAATGTTTTATACCTTTCTTGGTGTTTGTCTCAGGATTATTATACTGACTGAATTGTATTTACATATTCTACTTTGTGATATACTATATTTGACAATATATGTTTGGAAGCTATGATAATATGGGAATATAAATTTCACATTGTTTTGTCTATTATGATGCAAATAGCCTTAATATTGAGCCATATATCTTGCATTCAAGTTCACACTATTTGATAAGAATACAGCCTGTGATGATTTGAAATTGGATGTACCCCAGAAAAGTATGATCTTAAAGCTAATCCATTCTTGTGGGTGTAAACTTATAGTAAGTAGGGCATTTTGATTAGGGTACATCAGTTAAAATGTGGCCCAGTGTGGGTCTTAATATTCATATTGGAGTCCTTTATAAACAGGATAATTATGCATAGAAAGGAGGGAAACCCATGGAAGAAAGAAGCTGGAAGCCACAGACCTGGAAGAGAAGGGAGAGACCAACAGACGCTGCCATGTGCCTTGCCATGTGACAGAGGAGTCCAGGATCTCTAGAAGCCAGTCTTCAGGGTGAAAACATCTCCTGATGATGCCCTGATTTGGGCGTTTTTCGCAGCCTCAAAACTGTAAGCTTGTAAACTGATAAATTCTCATTGTTAAAAGCCAACCGATTTTATGGTATCTGCTTGAGCTGCTTAGCAAACTAAAGCACCTCCATATAGCCACTTTGGTTTTTTGTTTGGACTTACATTATATATATATATTCATTTTTACAAATTTATTATTAATATATACAGTTTGCAGATATGTCAAATAGTCTTTCTTATCAACAGAAAGGTCTCATATACATTTTAAGTCTTATATTGGTAAATAACATTACGAAGATGATAATAATGCATGAAGTGTAGTTTCTCCATATTGTGTAGGTTCAACTCTGCCATCATGCTGCAAGATAAATATTGGGGGGAGTGGATGTGCCTCAAGCAGTTGAGCACCAGCCTCCCACATGAGAGGTACTGGCATCAGTTTCCAGCACCTCTTGAAAAAAATAAAAACAAACAAAAAGCAAAACAAACAAACAAAAAAACAACTCAGGGAAGTTGATGTGGATCAGTGGTTGAACACCAGCTTCCCATGTACGAGGTCCCCGGGTCAATCCCTTGCCCCTGGTACCTCAAAAAAAAAATGGAAAACTCACTCATTGACATTCCATTCCTCCAAGCATCAAAACCCTCACTAATTTATTTGTTTGATGAATGCTCTTTAGTGTCTTCATGTAGGCATTCATTTTTTCTAAAGTTTATAGTGATTATATGTATAAGAGTTGGTCCTACAGTAATATACTCAGTCCCCAGAAATAGAATGCTTGTTTTTTTGTTTTGTTTTCTTTTGGCATATTCTATCTTATTAAGGATATTCCCTTTACATTTAAATTGATGAAAGTTTTTAGCTTGTATAAACTTTCACATTTATTGTTTTCCTTAGTCAATGTTAATATTTTATAAATTTTCTCCTTTATTTATTCTGTTGTAACCCTACTTGAAGGGTCTTAAATGTGATCTAGCAGCTACCTACAGAATCTCACTTCAATCAAAAAAGGAAACAAATGCAAAAAATAAAAAGGAAATAATGATCAGAATGGTTGACCATGTCTATTTAACTGTTTGACTAGAAAAGGAATCAATGGCAGTAGTGATGATATTGTTTTGGTCAACTTTAAAATGAGATCTTTGTGACAATGTCAATTTGGGGGACACAGCTAAGTAAAATAAAATGGCAGCTTGCTTTGGACATTGCTGGGAGGGAATCCTCTCTGAAAAGGGCTTTAATAGGGGGCAGAAACAATTGATCTAGAGAGGATTTCAAAGAAAATAGACAAATGGAAGATAACCTATGGAACTGCACATAAGCAAGACATGAGGATAAACCAGTTTTGGTCTAGGAGAGGCAACTCATTTGGCTAATTTGAGCTTTTCACTACCTCATCAGAGCTCCCTTCTACCTTCTGAATGAGATGCTGCCCAAAATATGAATTGCTTAATAAATCTGTTAGATTCTAAATTTAATGTTGTTGACATGTTTTTCTTTTAACAATACTATATTTTCTTAATACAACATATGATGAGTGTTCTGGTGACTATAGCATTATACTAGACTAAGAGATCACTGCATTAATGGATCTTCTATATTATTTCTTCAAAGTGTGATATTTGTTCCATTGGTTCACATGACTTATGCTCAAGTTCTACAGTTATCAAAACACAGATTCTATCAAAAGTAATAAAGTTGAATTCCAGCAAGCAAGAATAAGCCCTATTATTTACCAGTCTTTTATCCTCCTAGACTCTATGTCTGTCAATACTAATTCCAGAATAGACATGGGAAGGGTCCCTGAGGAGTTCTCTTTCAGCAAGAGACCAATGCATATTAGAAAATCTTGACTTTTCTTCTCACATTTTATTATACTATTGCTGGTGCATAATAAATTGCTATGTACTTTGTTGCCAGGTCATAGATTCTTTCTGGATTTCCTATCAGAAGATAAACATAATTTGGCCATGTTACACAGGGCTACAGTCTACCTTTCAAGAATAATGTTAGAGTATCTGGGCAGATGACTGCCCACTCTGCACTTCCCTTATGGGCTTTTCCTAAGAGATACTAATTAGGAGGAGAGGTAAAAGGGTGTTAATGGAAATTCAATCCAGAAGTCAAAATAACTAATAATATTCAGAAAGGCTGATGTTTCAAGTCAAATTATAGTGAAAACATAACTGTGGTTTGGCAAAAAGTTTAACTCCAAGAGGTAAAGAAATACTAATTTTAAAAATTTTACTTTGAAATACTTCAAACTTATACAAAAGTTTTAAAGTAACACAAAATCCATACAGAGAACTCCAACATACCCACACACCCAGATAACCAGTTCCAATGACTTTAAAATATTTTTCTGCATTTTCTACTTCATTCTCTCTCTCTATCAATCTCAATCTATCTACCCATATATCCCTCTTAATTTGTCTCTCAAATTACCTATTTTCTAGACATTTAAGTGTAGGTTGTATACATCCTGCACCTTGATCACATGATACTTCCATGTGCTTTCTTAGAGCAAGGATATTCACTTAGGTAACCACCTTAAGTAGAGTTATCAAGTTTAGTAAATTTACCACTGATATAAAATGTATAGTCTCTATTAAAATTCTTTTTATGTCTCAATAATATCCTTCTGAACTTTTTCTCTGATTTTAGTTCCATCTAGGATCTTGTTTCACATATAATTGTTTCTTTAGGTCACTCGTTTTTAAATTGTGGAAATATATATATACACATAACCCTTCCCAACTCAACCCCTTCCAAGCATACAATTGAGTGGGATCACATTCACAATATTGTGCTAACTTCACCACCACCATTTCCAGAACATTCTTATCATCCAAACAGATACCGTGCTCCCATTATGCATTAAATCTCCATTCCCTCTCTGCTTCTGTTAAATTGTACTAGACTTTCAGTCTCTATGAATTTGCATATTCTAACTATTAATCTGAGTAGAATTATACTATATTTGTTCTTTTGTGTCTGACATTTCACTCAATTGGATGTCTTCAAAGTTGATGCAGTAATTGTTTTTTTATCCATTATCTTTCCTAAATTAAAAACCTTCTTAGCTACATAATTCCTTTCATTTATTATTTCTCTTTTGTAATTCTTGTGTTGTGTTATTACAAGTTGATTTTGTATACATAATAACTTTGTATACATTATATACAACTATATCCATTATATATTTGTATATACATAATATACAATGTACATATAATATATCATTATATATATACCATGATATATTATATATTATATTGATATATAATGCATTTCATTATAGTACCTATAAGAATTATTGACTCCGTTTTCATTATTTGTATTAAAACATGATTAATGGATTAATGGCTTCTCTGAGGCCCTTAACTAGCTAGTAGCATCAACAGAACCAATGTATGATGCCTTGATTATTTTTATTATTTCATAATGTCAGGTCTAAAAAGCAATTGCAGAGAACTCAATTCCACCAACATGCGAAATTACTTTGAGAATGGATGGTGGGAGGAATTCCATCTCTTCTGACAATAGCATGATGCAGAACATTGTGTTCTGATTCTTTTAATTTAGCAACTTCCCTGTATTCTTGAAGAAGGTACTGTGTGAGAATCAGATGTAGATAAAGGGGATTTAGGATGCTGGAAGGTCTGACTCACCATTTGGGTTTAGTTGGTATAAGTGGCTAGTTGTCAAAATGATTGTGATGGTTTCCTGAAGCATAAACTCCACCACTTCTTTTTTTTTTAATATATTTTTTATTTTTTCTAAAAGATTCTTAGATTACATAAAATGCTGCATAAAAAAATATAAGGGATTCCCATATGCCCCACTTCGCACACCTCCCGCATTTACCTACATTAACAACATTCTTCATTAGTGTGGAACATTCATTGCAATTGATGAACACATTTTGGAGCACTGCCACTAATGATGGATTATATTTTACATTGTAGTTTACACTCTTTCCCATGCAATTCTGTAGGCTGTGGTAGGATATATAATGGCCTGTATCTGTCATTGCAATGTCATTCAGGACAATTCCAAGTCCCAAAAGTGCCCTCGTATTACATTTCTTTTTCCCTCTCCCTGACTTCAGAACCTCCGGTACCCACTGTCACCACATCAATGATATAATTTCTTCCATTGCTAGAATCACAATAAGTCTATGGTAGAATATCAGTAAGTCCACTCTAGTCCATATTTTATTCCCCAATCCTGAAGATTCTAGGATGGTGATGCCCCATCCCCCTCTAATTGAGAGGGAACTTCAATCCCATATGGCTGATGGATGGGACTTTCTTGCTTGCAGTTGTAGGCTCTCTCAGTTCCTTGGTATGGTGGTTGTACATCCTCATCTCCTTGTTAGTTATCCTACTCTCAGTCCACCACTTCTTTGTCACCATCTGAATCCATAGTGTGACCCAGAGTTGGTCACTCCTGGTGTGGAGAGAGAGAGATATCCCAGACCTGCTTATCTCTTAATTCTGGGATCCATCTTGATTCCTCTCCACTGATATTTAAATGACTTTTAGTTAGATCTTTGTATTTAAAGGTACCTCTTAGGTCACCTTCTATTTCCCAATTCTTAATGTTCCTTCATCTGAAGTGCTTATCAGAGTCATTTCTGCTTGTGTTTTACTCTTTATTGAAAGCCAAATACAAAATTCACTTTCTTCAGTATTGCCACCTTTCCTTTCCAACCTTTCTATTTATTAACAATTATTCTTTTGCCATTATTCCCAAACTCTTCATTTAATAGATATCAGATCAAATAATGATAAATGTTGGAATTTAATATTAAAAATATGTATGACACTATTAACTTTCTAACTTTTCTTTCTCTGACAATGGAACAAAATCCCAAGTTTGCTTGGATTCTGATGGTAAAGCATATTGAAACTCATGATGAGAATGCTTCTTAGACTCTTGGCCCCCAAGTGACATGCACACACATACACACACATACACAAATGGAAACCCATACACACACAAGTACATGAACACAATTATGTAAGTGCTATGTGTACACTACAAGTTTTTACTAGGATAAAATCCTTTTTTATAAAAATAATTTATTATTTTTAAAGAAGCTTTAGATTACAAAAGTGTTACATCAAAAAATACAGGGGATTCCCATGTATCCCACCTTCTCCCCTTCCCACACTTTCTACCATTAACAACATTTTTCATTAGTGTGGTACATTTATTACAATCAATGAACACATATTGAAGCATTGCTACTAACCTCAGTTTATAGTTTACATTATGGTTTACACTTTGGCCCACACAATTTTGTAGGTTTTGACAAAATGTATAATGACTTGTATCCATTATTTTAATATTGTGCACAACAACTCTAACATACCAAAATGCCCCATGTTTTACCAATTCTTCTCCCTCGTTCCCCTCAGGAGCTTTGGTGACCACTTTCTTTATATAAAATTACAATTTCTTCCATTGTTATAATAATAAGCAGTCTACTTTAGTCCATAGTTGTATTCTACCTTTATAATTGTTCATTCTTCCATCTTGAGGACTTTAGGACAATGGTGCCCACTCTGCTTCCAACTGAGGGTAGGCTTAGATCCCATGGGGCAGATGGGTAGAAAAGTCTTGCATGCAGTTGTAGATACTCTGTTTTTCTGGATGGACATTGCCTATTATCATCCCTTCATTAGGTATCCTGGGTGAGTCCAATGAATTGGAGAGTAGGTGCTGGTTGCAACTGCTGAAATTCAGGGCTCAATTGTCATATGATAAGCCAGAATATTAAGTCTCTGGATCTTATATTTGATGTTTATAGTGATAATTATAAGCTCAAATAAAAAGGAGCAGAAGAACCATGTGCAGGAAAATTATAAAT
>JAQZBX010044565.1:0-20000 GCA_029593785.1 Cabassous unicinctus
CCTTCCTTCCTTCCTTCCTTCCTTCCTTCCTTCCTTCCTTCCTTCCTTCCTTTCTCTTTCTCTCTTTCACACTGCTAATAGTTCTCAAGTGATTGCTGGTGCATGGTTTTTGCCTCCAAGCATCTGAATGAAAGCATGAGGACCAATTTAGGTAAATGTCATAGGCTTCTATATCTGACCTAACCTCTTCCTGAAAAAGAACTGACTGCCAGTTGTGGATGTGTGGGCACAGTGTGGCAGCCTTTTCTTTTGGGTATGCGGGTGTCCTCCCTATGACCTACTACTAACACAAGGAAGACTCTGCTCTAAGATGGTAACCCCACCTCTAGCCTCCATAGAAGGCCATATCTGATGTCTTTAGGAAGCAGAAGCCTGGAAATGGGGTTATTTCACTTCAGAGTACAGAAGTTGACCAGTTGGAGTAATGAAAGAAAATGTAGCATACCTCACAGAAAGTCCCCCTGATTAATATTGTTCCAGTAAAATGCCTCTTGGTTTTTAATCCCAATGGTCATAGAAAATTCATATCTTTCAGTACTGCTTTTTTGGCCAATATTTTAATAGAAAAAAAATTTATATTCACATGCCCCAAACTCAATACACTTTAAACCAAATGATAGAAAAAATCTTGATATACATTCAAATATAACTGGTAAAACCTTAGGATCATGCTTAGATATGTTAAAAAGCTTCTAAGTATCAACAAGGGAGATGCAGGTCTGCCATGTTCCTGGAGCTCAGAGTCCATGTTACTATACTCAAGACAACTGTATGTTAATAACTACATTTTTCAAAGATCAGGAAGTGATATTTTAAGCATTTTACATTTGAATATGAGTTCATTACTACGTGTTTTTATTTTTCTCTGCTTTAGTTACATTCTAGGAAGTTGGTTGGAAGTTTTGAGTTAACGTTATAATTATTCCCAGTTAACTAGGGAGAAAATTCATGTGATTAGTATTTTCTCACAAAACATCTAACTTTTCAGGAATGGATTGCTAATGTTAATTGGGAAAGGCCAGGTTTAGAATTTCTGTTTGCATCTTTCTTGCATCCTTTTCAAGAATTTCTGTTTTATGTTTTATAATGCAGATAATGTAGTAGTATAGCATACATATATACATTTAAAAAAATAAATGTAGATATATCATGGAGCTATCCTGAAGTGTGTTTTTTCTAAAAGGTGTGTGATCAAAATGCATGCACTTTCTAACTCCAACCTGGGGGCACACACCACTGCTGTAGAAGCAGGCTCAGGGGTGAGCATGGGAGCACTGCAGACATTCAGTAGTCAGGTCTTCAGTCCATTCTCTTAGTTTCTTCCTCTTCTCCAAATCCTGTTCTCCTTATCTACCACTATAGCAGTTTGATATTATTTATGAATACCCCAAAAAGAGAAAAATTAAATTTGTAAACTGGTCTGTTCCTCTGGATGTGATACCCTTTGATTGCATTAAATTCAAAGGTTTTAAGTTTACTTGATAAAAGATTACGGCTTTGATTTGACCATGTCAGGAGGGTGTGACTCAGGGTTGAGTCCCTGTCCCCTTGGTGGGCTGATATAAATGGACACTCACTCAAGAAGACACAGAGGAAGAGATAGAGCTCCATAGATGTCAGAGGAGAGAAGGCTCAAACAGCTAAAGCCTGGGGAGAGAAGACCCATTTGCCCGATTGTTTGCAGCTGAAGAGAACAGCACTGCTGAGCAGCTGAAAAGGCCTTGAAAAAAAATGATCTTTATGCTAGAATGATATAGGAAGCCCTGAGAGACAAGCCCTATGCCAACCTACAGCTGAGATAGGAAGAAGCTAGGACCATGGAACCTCAAGGGGAAAAAGAAAGGAGAGACCAGGCAGAGATCGCCCGCCATCTTGCTCCAACACATGGCAACTGACTTTGGTGAGAAAGCAGCCTTGAGTTGAGTTCTTTAAGGCCTTGTAACTGTAAGCTTTTACCTTAAATAAATACTCTTTATAAAAGCCAACAGATTTCTGGTTCTTTGCATCAGCACCCCTTTGGCTGACTAATATAACCACATATAGGGAACTCTGCTATGAAAAATGGCTTTTGCATCCTCTGCCCACATCTCTATTGGCTCTCTCCATTCTGGTTTATCCATCATTATGACTCTTCCCAGAAACTCATTTTTGGTCAGCAGCTGTCTTCATCCCCCTTCTCCACATTTTGATGCATTTTTAAATTGATTTTTCTCTGAACTTCTTTAATACCATACTAAGTGTTTGGGGGGCAGAAGAAAGATAAACATGTGTGTTCAGCCACTCTTTGAGACAGACCTCTTGGCTTCAGGGACCCAAGGCAATGTGGACATGGCCCTGCTTCTGAGACGCTGAACCTGGGGTGCAGACAGGAGTACACACCCAATAGTCAGAAAGACTCCTCCTTACGAAACTCCCTTCCTAAGAGTTATGGTCTCCAAAAGATTTCGTTATGTTGAGGCAACATTTCTACTCTGGGGGCAGAGTGCAACATATCAAGAGTAATTAAGTCTTAGTCAAATAAAAATAAATGAATGAGACCACGGCTGAGAGCAGTTCATTTGTGATTATAGGAATGACTTGCAAGTCAGTTCTTCGCATTTCAAATTGAGGAATACTCTTCATCCTGAAGATTTCATACCACTACTTAGGAAATCTTCACAAGGAACCAGAGAAAGGATGGAGGGTGCCAAAATGAGTAGGCTCATCCCAAAACTGGTGCAGTGAAAAACAATCAGGAATCATGCAATTTTTGCCTCTCCTACAAGGTCCCTAAAGAAAGAGATGGAGCCCATTTTCAAATTAAAAATGATTGTTCAAAACCTGCTCTTGTAGTTTAATCCCCATCCCAGTGTATATCTGTGTAGACACAACCTAAATGACCTGATTCATTTCTGATTCATTTCATTTGAACAACTGTGTAATCATACTACAAGGATAGAGCCTTGGGGGGTTGAAAGGTGAGTGAAGAATGTGGGGGAGTTGCAGCTAATTTCAATGTAAGATGGGCAATTAAATCAAGTATGACTTGGTCAGCAGAACTGCATGAAGAGACAAGTGACTTATAAATAGAACTTCAAGGTGGGGGAAGCTAAGGACAAAATCACTCTTCCTTTGACTGCATTCTCAATGATAATTTGACAAAGGTGCAAGGGTCCAAAAATTATGAAGGAGAAAATGTCTAACCTTTAGCCCAATGTCTAATTACAGTAAGAGAATATATTAAAGTACTCCGGAATGCAAAAATACATGTAGAGAATAAAAATCAGAGAAATTTATTCCAGTTCTGAACAAGATACCACCCAGTTAGGGATACCACCGGGTTGCTGCCACCTTGTTAGAGTAAAGGAAGCTAAAAAGGAAACTTTGAGGTGGGACATGATTCAAAGGAAAGGGGGATGCAGCCACATATAAAAGATCAAAGATAAAGACCATGATTTCTTTTAACAGCAAGCATCACATGAAGATATATTAGAACCTGACAAAGCAGAAAATACAGGCTCTATAACATTAAGAGAAAGTGTTTGAAAGCATCCTTCTGGATTCTGCATGGCCCTATAAGATCACACTTGAACACAGAGATAAGTCTCTTTACATGTGATACAGTGAAATGTGGAAGTGGATTAAATAGAAGCAAATGAAATTTGAAAGCAACATATCCAGATGAGAGCTGGGGACTGTTTATAGTAGCAAAGGCAAAGCCAGCAGTTTTACCAGCCTGCTTCCTTAAGTCTTTGGCATGTACACAAATACACTCTAAAGAAAATAAAAAGGCCACCATTAGAGGCCATGTTTGCTAATGGGCAGGAAAAGAAATAGAGCTTCAAAGGGTGATTTAGAGATGTTTAGCATCTGCTCTGCAGTGTGCCAATGTAGCACAGTGGAGCCTGATGAGCCACAGGCATGATGGGGCCATTTGAAGATCAGGGTAAGCACTTGGTAGGGGGCAGGGAGAGGCTCAGGGTATCACAGGTGGTCAGCACTGGGGCGGCCAGGACAGGCTGTTGAGACACAATAAAGCAAACTTCGCTGTTCATACGTCAGGACGTGGATGTGCTGCGAAGCTGCCTCTAGGTGCAGGGAACTGTGGACTCCATTTGGCCCAGTGCTGAGGACAAGCTAGCTGTGAGAACGGCCCCTGGCAGAGACCAGTTTTTTCCATCCTGAAGAAGAGAATTGTTCAAGATGAAGACTTTGACTTGCTGCTGGGTCTTGAGACACTGATTCAGTTCAGCAGATCCAATTTAACCCTTCTTCTGCTATCCGGCAGCCCTGACCACATCACCTAACACTGAGTCCTCCTTTTTCTAACAGAGAGCCTCAGGAGGTAGGAGAATAGCTGTCCTCTAAAACTAATGCCTCTATTTCCTGTGTCAAAACCTAAGGAAAGTTTAATGCTCTGATCTACAAATGTGTCATCTTGTAAGTGCAGAAATTCTGCTAGAGGTACAACAGTTTCTGGGACATTTTTAAGAGTGGCTTGACGAGGAGTGGGCTCTTTGTGAGATGGTAGCCAGGCTTAGGGGACACATTGGCCATGTTTAGTCAAACAGTCATTGGCTTGATAGCAACACTGCCTGATCTGAATGCATTTGAAATCCATGACTCTTGTCTCATCAGCATGGGTCTCTAAGATGCTCTCTTATCTATCTGTTTAAATTGAAACATCAATACAGTTCAGGCTGATATTTGATAAAAAGTATTTACTTGGGTGGTACTGGGCCAAATGTCACGTCCTCTCACCTCTTCTGCTGGGAACGGAACTGGAGTTAATGCTTTTAGGACAGGAATAGCATCAGTTTGAGTATCCTATCTCATACATTGATCCTTCAGAGCTTTGAACAAAAAACGGCATATTAGTCCCCTCATTGCCCAAGAAGGATGTTAACCTGCACCCCTGCAAGAGCGAGGACACCACGAAAGTCACCTTCCCCCGCTGGACGGGCCAGCTGCCAACTGTGAACGGGAACTTGGTTAGAGTAAAAGATTCTTTGTCAGGAATGTGGAAATTGTGACATTAGGGACTAGCCTGGGCTTGAGCATAACGCTTCAATGAAATTTGCAAGTTCATTTTGGTTTATATACCTGTTGGAGCTGAGACATTAAATGCAGAGGGCTTTTAATCTAGGTATTTTAAACACTACTTGATACCATGGACTCGTGTCACTCAACAGAGAGTACTTCAAGGACAGAGCTATCTCTGAACCAGAATAAGACCCCAGGAAGGCTGATTCAGCCCAGAGCATTTGGGACAGGGTTATTTTCTTTTGTTTCAACGTTCACTTTTGACAGAACTGGCTTTTCTCTTTGCCCCTGCTGGAGAGCTAATAACTTCCTTCACGTTCACCTTACTCCAGTCCTCCCACACTGGCGGCTGCAGCTGACTCAATATGCAGGTATGCCATGCACTTTGTTTATATTTATTTTTGTCATCCAATTGCTATCCAGATATATAGATTGACACCCTAAGTAATTATACACAGGAATGGGTCAGGTAAGGCAGCTTGACAAACAAAAAAAAAAAAAAAAAAAAAAAAAATTCCCCAAAAAACACTCCACAACAATATGGAAGAAATGAATGCTGAGTGTAGGTCACAATTCAGTGTTAGAGCCAGTCACAGGCGATACAAAAGGAAGATTACAACCAAATACACTCCTGTCTCAGATAGTGTTACTTGTTCCGGAGATTTCTAAAGATGCATTCAATTCCTGCACACATCTGAGAGCTCTACAACTGTGGCTAAAATTGAAAATAAATAATCCAAATCAGCTTGTCCGCATTAACTCTGAAATCCACTTTACTAGTGAGATAGAATTTACTCAGGCCATATAGGTCAATAGCCTTGGAGAGGAAATTCCAAAGATGAAGGCCCTTCATAGAAAATGCTCAGCCTTCAGACCTGTGTAGTTCTAAATCAGGGGGCTTAGCACCTCCAAGCCCTCCAGCTGCTGTGAGGGCAAACCCAGGAAAGAGGTGGTCATTGGATATAACCCGAATCTCCTCTCAGCTGCCTCTCCCTCAACCCTGAAACAGAATGCTGCCGAGGTCTGCTACCTTGATTCCACCTAAAAGCAAAAAGGCAACTCATGAGGTATGGAAGCCTGGAGGGAACAAAGGCAAGTGTGAACGTGTGTGAGCTCATACTTTGGGATGATGAAAAGTGGGTACTCTTCAAAAGGTCTGCTCTGTGGCAGAGGGGCTCGTTACTGAAAGCAGAGCTGCACTGCCCACACAAAGGCAGGTAGGGAGGGAAGGAGTTCAGTGAAGTTAGAATACAGACAATATGGAAGCGAAGATGGGAGAATCTTAAGATCTGCTAGCTGTGAGCAAAGTTGTTTAAAGCTGTTCCTAAGTGGAAAAGAGCAAAGAATAGACTTGGCTGGATAGGTTTTCCTGTTTACCGTCCCCAGGTAGCTTTGGTACTGGTTTGGGGAATTTTCGCTGAAAAACAATTTTATCTCTGTAAGTCAAAATGAAAATGAGCCTGTGTAGGCAAAATGATGGCCCTCTAAAGATGTCCTTATTCTAAACCCTGGAACCTGTGAATATGTTAGGTTATATGGCAAAGGGGATTTAAGGTTGCTAATCAGCTGGCTTTAAAATATGGAGATTATCCTGGCTTATGACGGTGGGCCTGATATAATCACAAGTTAAAAATGAAAGAGGGAGTCAGAAATGGTCAGAGTGATGCTATGTAAAAAGGACTAGATCACCGGTGCTGGCTTTGAAGACTGAGGAAGAGAATCACAAGCCAAGGACTATGAGTGGCCTCTAAAAGCTGGAAAAGGCAAGGGAACAGATTATCCCTCGAGCAGGGGTTCTTAACAAGGGGTCCGTGAGCTTGAATTGAAATCCAAAGAAAAAAAAAACCAATATTCTTGTGGGGACGTGTTGGTGCAGGTGTGATATATTTATTAAATAAGACACAGTATAGTGTGGACTTAGTAAGGGGTCCATGGTTTTCACCTGTCTGGCAAAGGGGTCCGTGGAACAAAAAAGGTTAAGAACTTCTGCTCTAGAGCCTCCAGAAGGGAATGCAGGCCTGCCGACACTTTGATTTTAGCCCATTGAGATCCATGTCCAAACTCTAACCTACAGAAATGTAAGGTAATAAATTTGTATTGTTTTAAGCCCTTCAATTGTGTTCATTTGTTACAGCAGCAACAGGAACCTAATACTGAGCCCAAGAGTCAGCTTGACTTATAGTCGTGTAGTTTTTGCGTTTGGCTTGGTCTCAAGTGGTGGTCGCCAGGAAATCAACAAACACTTGGGGAAAGAAATTTTAAATTGTTGCCTACGTGGAAGCCATGCTACTCCTTCTGCTTGGTTGGCTGGTTAGCATCCTCATTACAGCTCCTGCATTTTATGTGGCCATTTGGTAGGAATGAGAACAATTGAGCACTTATCCCAGATGAACTAATTCCTAACAGCTGGGCCTACTGGCTTGATCCTGAAGAGTGGTTTGTTAAGTGATCAGCCACAAACCAAAGGCAATTCAAACAAGAGACAGCAAAGGGATAGGGCAGTCCCCTGTCATCTTGCGTTCCCTGAAGAGCTGAAGGTCAGCGGTGGCAAGATAGTTCTCTCTGCACTCCCAGCAAAGGCACGGTCCTGCTTTACTTTGATATGCAGGATGAGATTAAGAACTGGTCAGGGGCTGTGCCACATTCAAGAGCATTCCAGACATCAGTGCTTTGGTCAGAAAAGAATTCCAGGACATGGGAAGCTGGGTTTCCAAGCCGCCAACACATTCACCTGAGAATTGAAAACTAAATTTACTTTGGCAGGGGAGACAGGGAAGGTGGGATGAGGATGTTACCTGATACCAAATATACAATGTCGCCCTGCTTCTCTTTTAAATTGAATGACTGTCAGGTGGCGTGTAGACTACAAAAAAATAAAATAAAATAAAAGGCCCGATGCATTCTTTGTGGCAGTTATTTGTTTTTATATATAATGCACTCTGCACAATACCTCGCACATAGCTGTTTATTATCAGTTTCCCTAGATAGAAAGAAACTACCAGAGGTATTTGGAGAGAGAATTTCTGGCCTGGGCAAGGTGGGATTTGTTGAAGACATGGCTCTTTCATTTGTACCCCAATGATTCTTGCCACCTGGTGGCCCTGTTTTATTTTTCAACAAGTTGCTAATGGGAATGGACTGGTGCTAAGTAAACTTCAGAACTGAAGAGGAGCCAGTGAGGGAGCCCTGGGGCGTGGTCTCCTCTGAATGAGCAAGCACATTTTCAACACAATTGGCTGCCTAATCGCGTGTTGCAAACTTGGCTGATGTATTTGGATGTGTAAGCAATTATGTTTCTTCTAAAAGCCTTGGTTGGTAACCCTTTTGTTCTCCATATCTTACAAGAACTAACAGAGGGAAGAAATTGGTATAGAAATGGTTTTCAATACGTTTTGTTTTGCTTTTTAACTTTCCCTTTCAAAACATTTTTCAATTAAGCTAGCCAACTGATCCAAGGTTGATTATACCTCCAAATAACACACAAAATAGATAATAAAGAGAAAAAGAAGCACAAAGGATAATAAAAGTAGTTTAGTAATGAAACAACTTCTGAAGGAAAGACCGCTTCATTTAAATGTTAACGTGATTAAATTTTACAGAGTACCTTCTCTGTTCTAGGCTCAGTATTAGGTTTTTAGTAGTGAGGAAGAATAAGGCATGTGGTCCCTGACTTCAAGAAATGTCACATTTGCTAGGTATTGGCTTAAAATCTCAGTCGCCTGAGGTTTCATGTTATGAGATTCTTCACCTCCAAAAGAACAATTTTAACCGCAGGCTCTGGACTGTCTGTATGTAGTAACCGATATTTTGCTTCTCAATAAACCAGTCCTCTCACAGCCCCCACTCTTGATTTTTGCAGCCCATCTAACTTATTATGTTGCTAATTAATTTCAAAGGTATTATATATCAATTCATTGGTGGCCAAAAAAACAGCCATCTGTTGTTGCCTCGAATCCTCTGCAGAATTAAGAGAGCATAAAGAAATAAATTTTCAAAGTGTCACATCTGTCGTAAAAGTATGGAATTGTAGGCCTCTAAAAACACATGTTTTTGCAATCACTTCCTGCAGGTATTGCACATAATGTTTCTGTAATCCTGGTAACTTTGGTGCTTCAGAATTTGAACCTCAAATGAGGATTTATCATCCCTTCATTAAAATCCAATAATGTCAGTGAGGTATGCAAAACCTCACTGACATTTCATGTGCAAGCAGTTGCAGGAAAGTAGATTCCCAGCTCCTTTGCTGATTCCAAGCCATGAGTGATCCCTGGTCACTGGATCCCTTTCCAACTTTCAGTTTTCTCATCCCATAAGTGGGGGGATTTCTCATTTTACAGGATAGCCATGGATATTCAATGAGAATTTGCCTAAGATAGTATCTGGGCACATAGAGAGTCTCAATAAATATTGAAAGATTGAGACAAGTCCTGAAGTAAGGTTTTCAAAATATATTTGTAAACTCTGTAAAGGAGACTTTAGGTATATTTACATGACCCTGGAGGTGTGTAGTATTGAAGGCAAATGCATTCTTAGTTCTTAGGGTGGTCAGCATTATAAATGTAGGTTTTAGCTCCTTGAAAGTTGATGAGATGATATCGTTTTGCATGGCTTTGCAGAAGCATCCTGCCACTTTCTATAGCAATATGCATAAATTTGAAGTTTGAAGTAATCAGTAAAATGAATATACTGCTTAACATGTACTGCCATAGTTTGCAAATGAATATATCCAATGAGCTCAGATTTTACTTTTTTTCTGAACATCTTCCCAGTAGAGTCAATTATTGGTAATGAAAAGAAGCACCCTTACAATGTTCATGCTCTCCTGGAAGTCAGCCATAATTTTTGGAGCAAGAGTGAGTTCTCATGAAGACTTAGCTCTCATTTCCACAGTGAGACACTGTGGCTTAGTCTTGATTGTCCTTCTCAGGTCTTATTGCTTCCTTTAGAGTCAGGTTAATGACACTCATGACCAGGATTAGGACAGCCAGCAGCAGCTTGGACTGGATGGGAGAAGACCTGGGCTGAAAGTCCCAGGATATACCAGGGTTGGTAGGTGACCCACTGCTTATGATTGGTAACACAAGTATGAACATAGACTATGAGTCCAAAGAGCAAACTTAAGCCTCAGAGATTATTCTCAAGGAAAGCAGAGGCAGGACCTTATACCCACAAAGGTGAAGTAGAGGCCAAGCTCTGCTACTGTCAGGCATGGTAGGGAAAGCCATGGAACCAACAGGGGCTACTGTGGATGTCAGGGTAACTAGGATGTGGTTGGATCCTGGGCACTAGAAACAGAGGCAGACAATCACCCAGAGAGGGCAATCACCACAAGGAGATCTGGACCCTCAGGGGGATTGACTTGATGCTAAACCAGGAGACTCCTGAAGAAGTTTTCCTTATTTTTCTCCCCAGGCAGATGCTAAGATAGACACAGAGCTTTGAGGTGAAAAGCTGATAATGCTGTGTGAGGAGTCTGAGATCCATTAGCCACCTGTACAAAAAAGAGAGATTAACTGCTTGGAATTCTAAGGAATCTCTATTTTAGTTAATGTCTTCAACATACTCATCTACTAGGATTTACCAGCAGACTGGTAAAGAGATTTTCTGGGGGGAAACAACTACTGCCTCTTTGGAAAAGGGATTGTGTAGTTGCTGCCTTCTCATCCAAAACCTAGTAGGGGGACTTCAAGGAGACCCTGCCAAGAACCTTTAAATGTGTTCCCTGAAGTTGGGAGACCATGAAGTCTCCTGTACTGCTGAAGTTGGGAAATTAACAAATACTGCACACCCAAGTCTGGCTCTGGACAGGGAGAGTTAGGGAGGAAGAGAAGGGCTAATTGGTTTGCTAGAAAAATTGGGATGGGTCTGGCAACCAGATTTTGTTGGGGAAATGGATGTGAGTGTTTCTTGTAGACCAAATGTGGGCTACATGGGAGCAAGAGCCAGCATGGAGTTGCTGGGCTCCTGTCTGACCATGGCAGTAAGAAGCTGGAGGAGGAGGGCACCCAAGCTTGATGGAAGGAACAGAATAGAGAGACATTGTGTGTGTGTGTTGTACAATGGGAACTTCAGAAGAAAGATCCAGTGGGGCATTTCCCAAGACCTCCCAAAGTGGTCCCAAAAGAGAAACATCTGCTGTTAACATCAGCTAGACCAAGAATGAAGCCTCCCAGGCAAGTAAGAACCGGATCTCTTGCCCTTCCTACCTCTACCTTTTCAGGCCCTGCTCCCATTTCTCATCCCCTTTTGACCCTGATTTCCAGAAAATGCAGCTATGAGTGGGGAGGTGACTAGGGAAATAAAGCAAAAGGAACCATAGTCCCTATGAGGGTTCCATCCTGAAGCAAGTCTAAACTGGAAAAAGGCAGAGGGTGTCACATGAAGTCAAGCTCAGAGTTTTGATTAAAACATGGGACTAGATGCTCTAAATGCCCAATCAGGACATTTTGTTTTTTTGTTTTGTTTTGTTTTGTTTGTGGTTTTTTTTGACATATTGTGACCTAACATGATGATAAGAATGCTTATTGTGGAAAAGTGAATGGTTTGCTCTTACATTTTTCTTTTCTTGTCCTCAATCAGAGGACCCCACATTGCCTGAAGTAGAGGTTAGGATTGCTATTGCAGCAAGTCCAAAGAGAAAAAAATCGTTGTTTTTTATTGGCTTCGGAATTGGATTCTTGAAATGAAAAAGGGAAAGCCTGCTCAGGAAGCCTGGAATAGCAGGCTTAGGCCACAACAATAGATTGGAAAGATAATTATAGGCTGAGGCCAATGGACATTTCCCTAACAGTTATGGGAAGGGTGAGGAGAGGCTGCTTTTCAACCTAATTTCCATTTCTGTCCTTTTGCTTTGTATTTGGGTCTTTTCTTACTTGAATGGTAAATTTAGCACCTGCTTGTCAGTTGACAAGCAACTGGAGAGTTGGCTATATTTAATGAAACCAAACCACAGAGACTTGAAAATAAAAAGAACAGTGAAGGAGAAAGAGAATGACTTGTCTACTGTACATTGAAAACCCAAATCCTGGGCAAAGGAGTTTCTGATGAATACATTTTAAATGTTATGTATTCCTTCTCTCCCTTGAAAAATAGCTGCAAGAACATTACTACCAACACTTACCAAGAAATTTCTAGGTACCAGTCACTTGCTTGAAGTGCTTATGGTCATTTTGTTCCCATTAGGATACAAACTCTTTGAGGGTGGGGAATCACTATAAAGCTTTCTTCTACTCTGTCCTCCAGGGCTTAGAGCAGGGCCTGGTGTGTCATAGACACCAGACAATTATTTGTTGAATAATGAGTGAATTGATTTATTAAATCTTCTGTCAAGGAGATGAGTAAAGAAAGGATAAATGTTGTATGATTCCCCTTACAAGAAATGTCTAAAATAAGCAGATTCATAGAGACAGAAAGAAGGTTTGTGGTTACCAGGGGGCAAATGAGGAATTATTGCTTAATGGGTACAGAGTTTCTGTTTTGAGGTGATGGAACAGCTTTGATAATGGATGATGGTGACGGTAACACAGTTTTCTGAATGTAATTAAAATCACTGAATTGTACACTTAAAATGATTTAAATGGGAACTTTTCTGATGTTTGTGTGTTTTATCACAATAAAAAATGCAAAAAGAAAAGAAGCAGCCCTGTGAGGTAGGTACTTGTATCAAACTCATCCTGCAGTTAAAGAACCTGGACTGCTGGACTCTGAAGCCTCAGACTTCTGCTGATCTGATTTCAGAATCTACCCAGCCCAGCCCACTGTGACTGTTCCCTCCTGTCTTCATTTTCTACTCTCTCCTACTGTGCTTTCACTGCAAAAATGCACAGCCAGCTACTATGACCCAGAGCCGTAAAGCCAATTAGTGGTGAAGTAGCTCAGAATCCAAGATTTGCAATTGTAAGTCATCTAGTCTCCTCATTCAAAGCCGGTTCCCTCAATCAGAACAAATAACTCATTATTTATTGAAGTTGGATATTGATCAGCTCTCTTTGGTTGCAGCCTTGGTATTTTTTTACCTTTTGAAAAATAATTTCTTATATAATGATTACAAAATTCATTTGTAGTCATCAGGTTTAGATTTTGAAGAGAGTGAATTAGATGATGTTGAAGCTGAAAGGGACCTTCAAGGACATCTAGCAAAACCCCCTTTTTTTTTTCCTACACAGATGAGAAAACTGTGACCCTGAGGGTGAACTAATCTGTTTGAGACAACCCCGTGAATCAGGAGAAGAACCAAGGGGAGAGGCAATGTGTTCACTGCCCTTCCACGCCCATGTACTAGGCCAGTTTACTAGCCACAGATTCACCCGTTTGATTCAATTACACCTCATTTTTGGAGTAGGATATGTTGACCTGGATGAGCTCGGTGATTTTTCCTGCAGAGGATGCTTTTTCAAAAACCGGCAGCAGGGAAAATTACAAGGGGCTTGCTATCCACACCCAACTCCTGGGACCTCCATTACGGTCGCCAGTGGCATTCGCTTGCGTTGCTCTCTGGTTTTGTTACTTATTTGTTTCCCATAAAGTCTTATACTGTTCTTGAGTCTTTGAGTAGCCTCTCGCCTCCTAAAGAGACACTAGAGATTTAATCCCCACTGAAGGCATGAAGAATTTGATGAGGTCCTTATGACATCAATTCCTTTTTTCTAGGGTGGGGAGGCAGTTTAAGTGCTGAATATAAGCAACATATCTGGACAACTACACTGACGTCTAGGATGAACCCAAACTCCTGAGTTAGCATTTCACAAGGAAACAAATGCTCTGAAATCCATCCTTGCTTACCCTTGGCCTTAACACTATCTAATTGATTTGAGAAACCCATTTCCCAATGAAAGAATAGTAAGGAAGTAGGAAGTCCGAATCTGAGGAGGACCTTAGTGTAAATCCTTGGGACCAATTGTAATGCATCGTCTGAAATTCCTCTTGAACCTTAGACAGTGAGAGGATCAAAAGAGAGGTTCCTCTGTCTGCCCATGGGCACACTTGTAGCTGTCAATGTTGGTTTTTCAGTGGAGAGGAGAGTCTATTTTCCTTAGGGCCTAATAACAGACACCAACGAGATATTTGGCTGGTTTGTAAGACTGAGACATTTGGCAAGAGGATGATGATGGTGATGGTGGAGGGAGAAGACATCACCTAATATCCAGGATGTAGCACTGCATGAGGAAGGGACTTTCACACTTTCTAAGTTGAGAGAGAGGCAGAGATATCAGCTTGGTGTTATGGCAGGGTTTAAACATTTATTTCTATGGGTTTTTCTCTGCCTGGCGGCACTCAAGTTATTTTCAAACCCAGCTACACTTCTGAGAGAATGGAATTCAAATTCCTAAGCCTAGGGGAAGGTTTGATGCCATAATAACCTGAAAGAATGAGTCAAAGGAGAGAGAACTTTATCTCTATGAACAATACAGGTAACTCTTTTCTTTGTCTTGCAGCTGTTGGCCACAAAATGCCAGTGTTAAAATGTAGTTTAACACAAAGCAGGAGGCAGCTTCTTCCATTCCAGGAAGTGAGTGGGAGCAGATGGGGGGGTGGCCAGATCTTAATAGGAGAAGTGGCCTCATGGTTCAGTCTCTTCCCTGAGACTCCCGGTGATGGAAGAGTGATAGCTGCTGGCAGGGAAAGACTCCAGCCATAGCTGCACAAGCGGTGGATTCGGGCAGCACAGGGAAAGGTGCTGGGAGACTCTGCTGACAGATGGGGACTGCAATGGCCACCTCAGATCCCGTGAGCTACACAGTGGACTCCACCATCTTAAGCATGAGGGCCACAGGGGCCAGGGTTCCAGGGTTTGGAATAGCAGGGATTGTATCCAGAGGCTACTGTAAAAATGTATACTCGTGTCATCTAACTCTCCATCCAGGTGTGGTCTGATACACATGGTGAGATAAACATAGCCATGTTCCAACTGAGACCCTTCATTAAGACAGGGCTCCAGGGATTTTCTTGTATGAAAGGCCTTCCTAGGTCTCTTCAGTGAGTACTAGAGAAAGAGAAGTCGTTTGAGCTGGAATTATTTACATGAAGGATTTTGGAACAGAGATAGCTTTAACCCAGGCTTCACTTCCATACAACAAACATAGATCTCACAGTGATCCAAAGGCTTGCTAGAAAGAAGATGTCCTCAAGATCAAGGAAGCTGTCCTGCAACCCACAGAGGTCAAACGTCAGCCTCCTATGAAAGAGACCCCTGCGTTCAATTGAGATGGGTCTCGGTTCCCTAAGTAAAAATAGGAACAGTTCTGGGTAGTCTTTGAGTTCTTACCAAGCATGGAGATCAACATTTAAGGCTTTATGTTTAGTATAAATTCACCAAATGTAATATTTACTTCAATGACACTTTCCACTTAACCTGTTTTAGGACCAAACATTCCAATTTGAAATTATCCCCACCTCATCAATCCTATCCACTGATAACCCTCCTGGTTTTGACCTACAGTGTGACTACTTCTCTGAGCTCATTGCCATCAAGGGACCAAACATGGGCTGGCAAATCAGTAGACCTCATGTCCTACACCCTCTCCTGCCCTCATGGTAGATACAACTAAAAGATGATGGCATGCCTGGCAGCCACCATGAATTTGAGTTGGCAAAAGACATGAAACCAGTTTTCCATTCCAGGCTACATTTCAATCCCACTCCCCTTAGACAGTGTGTGGAATAACACATCACAGGTGGTTAGCAACCTGGCAATATCTCTCTTTCTAATGGGCTGGGAGAAGAAGCCTCACATTAAAAATAGTTCAGACCAAAAAAAAAAAAAAAACCAAAGTTATAAAAAAAAGTTATTCAACACTGTTAGTGTTTTCCTAAAGGCTTAGGAGTGGACTTCTTTTGTGGCCCAGTGGAGAAGCAAAGCTTATTGACTTAAAATCAACCTTTTGACTATAGTTACAGTGATCACAAAATACAAAGTTAATTAACCTCCTTATAAGCTTCAATGTAATTTGTTTACAAGAGACCCAATTTATAGAAAATGAACATGCTCCAGTTCAAGCCATTATTTCTTAATTCTTTGACACATATTGTAAAAACCTTTTTCCTCCTGATTTTGATTAGGTTTCTTGGAAAGATGCCTTTATATGTCATTTAACTTCTGCCAAGATGCTTTAAATCTCTTTAGATGCCTCATCTCAATGTGACCATTTCTTGAACTTTATGTATCATAATTGCTCTTCTAGTGATCTGATAATTTTTCCAAATGCTAGAAATAAATATTGTAGTGCCAACGTGTTCTCCCCTAGAAATTTAGGATAGTAAGGGTTATTTGCCCAAGACTACTACATCTATTGTTGAATTGTTAAAGAAAAAATAAAAATGGCATCTACTGATGTACATATTATCCAATAAAAAAGCTTTTATTTTCTGCAGAGAAGAAAATTAATGAAATATTTCCATTTGTGGTGGAGACTACTATAAGACTATTTCCAAAATGATGGAAAAATAAAATGTGCAATAAATATTGTCAAATACCACACATAACTGAGTATGCATCAGAATGGGTATTAAATCATATTTAATAGCAAAAAAGGAGAATATACTTGAAAACCAGGCATCTGAGCCTGAGGACAATCAAATACATTGGATTATTTCATCAGTTTTGTGCTCCAGAAGTGGACAGCTTTTAATAGCCACTAGGAAACCAGTTTGAGCTGTAAAATGATTTCAAAATTCATTTCTTTGCAATCTTATTCCTTTTAGTAACTTTGAACTAATCTTTATTATTGAAGAGGCCAAAATTGTAAATAAATGCAAGGCATTGGTAGCCAACTTTTGATATTACGACAAAAGTTTGAGCATCTAGGTCTACTATCCCCAGATGAATTGTTTCTACTGAGGCTCTGTTGACTTGGTTTCTAATGAGATAGTTGTCCAGAGCTCCATTCTCTGATGAAGGCCATAAATAGAACATTTTATATGTTGGTATATAGTTCAATTCCAAGGACTCTCAGCTTGGCGCTCACACAAATTTTCCTAAGCTGATTTTTTTCTTAAAAAGCTTACAGTTTTGGCTTGTGGAGGATATGTGAATGCATGATTATCCTAAGTTTATATTAGGAGAAATGTCATTTTTAAATTTCATAAATTTCTGCTGAGACTTCCTGTGAAAAATTTTAATTTCAGCACATTTGATCAAGGAGGATTGGTAACTTTTGAGTGTTGTGCTTTCTATAATGTCATTTAAATATATTTAAAGGAGAGTAAGGCAAGGCATCCAGGTCACGTGTCCCTTCCCATGGGTCACATACCCGAAGTCTCCAGGGCTGTCGGCTGCCTCCACAGGAGGATGGTGGCTTAGAGGCTTTGCAGCAAACTGGCATCCTCAATGGTACTATGGGAACAGCAAGCTGCTCTGCACAATTTCCAGAGGGCATTAGAAAATTGCTATTCAAAACAAAGGGATCTGCAAGTGATTGGGAAGGGAATGATATGGCTAGTTGAGTTTCAAGTTGATGACCTCTTCAACTTTATAATCATGACATAAAGTGTTGAAAAATACATATATGCCTGATCATAGCAAGAGACTTTATTAACTGTTTTCCTTTTCCTTTCTCCAATCTAATCACCCTCCCTTTGCATATGAATGTTCACTTCCTAGCCTTTTAATCCCAGTGATGGAATTTTTAACATTAAGCAAGCAATGTTTATTTAGAAAATAGAAACTACATATGATCCTCAAACAGAAAGGGAAGGCCAATAATTTTTGTTACACATATATTTTTATTTTCCACAGGAGTATTGTAAACTAAAGACTCATGAATTTAAGGGAAAGCTTTGCCTTGACTTTAGGAAACAGATTACCTGATGTTTATTTCAAAGACTATTGATTAAATATTCACAGCAGAGTGTGAAATCAACAATATACAGTTTGGCCTTAAAGTCGTGGCTTTGGTATATTTCTGGAGTGCATATATGTCGGTGGGCACGCATGTGCATACATTGGTTTAAGTAGAGCATGGTCACTGAAAGGTGCAAATTCCCAGAAAATTTATAAACTCTTTTCTTCTCTTATTGATACTGATCTTTCCATCTACCCAGGTGGCACATGGTTCCTTTTAGTCAATATTTATACAACTGAACACAGGGAGAGGAAAGGGAGCAATACTCCAACTTGTGATGAATCCACACTTATTTTCTCAAGTTACATATTTTCATACCATAATCTTGTGCTCTGTGGTTTAAAAAGTTTTGTATGTAGTATAAGAATTGTTTGACTACAGTGAAAAAAATAGCTTAGGTTAATTCTTTTCTATCATTGGCATTTAAGTGTAGAATTTGTCTTTGAATGTCATTTTGTAAAAGATTGGAAACAGTAAAGGGTTGGATACTTGGCTTTCAATACTTCTGTCTAGGGAAATGGATAGAATGTGACTTGCCATCTGTATTTTTATTCTATTTAGTTAGATTTAAGTTACCATAATTTTTGTGAGTTTTTGTTGTTTATCTTTTAATCATTCAAAAATAATTCAGTGACTAGCTTTTTACAAAGCAGCTGAATCCCCTATTGACACAACACAATATATCTGGGCAACACAGTATATTAAACTTCAGGATGACATGAGTTTGAGCTTAGGTTTAAATATAAAACATGGGGAAATAAGTTTTACCTGTCTCTTAAACTGTTAGTTTTAATCTCTGAAGTGTTTTCCCTATGTTAGAGTACAGAAAGTGCCAGGCCTGGATTAATATCTTATTACATAGACATTAGTAAATTAACAAAATATACTGGAGTGCAAGTTGATATTCATTATTTACTTTCAACTAATCGATAGTGAAAAATGAATTCTAAGGTTCAAGAAAATTAATATCATATTCACATTTCTTTTAAAACAATTTTTTTTTCCTGTGGCAAGGTACCCTTTCACTGGGATGACAGAAAACATTAAATTATGCATAAAATAAAGATATACTCAACATATTCATTTTCCTTTTACTTCCAATTATGACAGATTTAGGAATACATTTTGAGGTTAAAGAAAAAGGCAAACTTTCCTTCTGCAGAGGCCCTATGATGCCTGTTTTTGCCACTAATATAGGTCTGTGACTGATCTCTAGAAGCCTAGAGAGTATTTCCTTAGAAAGCTAATTTCCCCACCTCTGGACATACCGCTAACCCATGGGTGTGATTGATATTTGCAAGCAAAAAAAAAAGGATAAAGTAAAAAAGTCATAAAGTTAGAGATATGTGATCATGTTCAAAATATATGATGTCAAACTCTATCAGAACAATAACATCAAAACATGAGATGTTTATGTGGGGAGGCAAATTTTGAACTTGAAGATAATTTTTAATGGGATGTATTTGAAAAGCAGCCCCCTACCTTCATTGACTACATTTGAGTATGGTCTGGTTTATGACTCCCCAATTCTTAAGGAAATAATTTTAAACAAATTGCGGGACATGTGTACACAAATTTATGTCTTGGCTCTGGCATGGAAGAATGGTCTCTCAGAAAGAATAAAATCCTAGGGGTTATAAATGGGTCAAAAAGAATTAGATTTTTTTATTTATACTTCAGAAATGTAACCAAGTGAATGAAATGGTTTCATATACATTTTTACATCCAACAACAGTGACACACTGTTCATACATTAATTCTATAGTAAAATGTACATCCTTCGTTTTTGCTAAGTAAGATTTGTCAAGTGTTCGTGGACAAACAACCTTTCATTTTAACCTGAACTAGTGAAATAACTAAGGTAGACCATGCTCCTTTCAATAACTTTATGGCATTAATAAAGCTATTGTCCAAATGCATGTTAATAGTGGCATGTGTTAGGTGGAGTCTCACAAATTCCACAAAATATGAATGCCCAATTTGAAAACTTTACACAATAGTCTATTGGATTTTGTGACTGAATCTGCCCAGGGACATTAAAGTCCAGGATGGTTTATTTTAAGTGTACTTCTGTAGTTCTATTCCTAGCTGACTATTCTTTGATTCCCTAATCACAAAGAAATGCATTCTTACGAAGTT